>OY728147.1:0-127500 GCA_963277665.1 Viscum album
GGGTGCAAGGACAACACGTCAAAAAGGGATTTAGGTGAGATCTGGGGAGCCTATAAGCATGAGTTTTATATTGGATTGAGTGTTAGAGTTTTTGAACGGGGCAAGTCAAGCGCCACGCGTTTATCAGTGCTAACGAAAAAGCGATGATAAAGGGGGGTACCTTATCAGCACTAAAAAAAGTACTGATAAAGGGTACCTTTATCAGCACTAAAAAAGCGCTGATAAATGTACCCCTTTATCAGCACTTTTTTTAGAACTGATAAAGGTACCCCTTTAATAGAACTTTTTTTAGCGCTGTTAAAGGGTACCCCTTTATCAGTGCTTTTTTTAGTAGCGCTGATAAAAGGGGGTCTTTATCAGCACTATTTTTAAAAGCACTGATAAGGGTATACTTCCAAAAAATCATTAAACAAATATATTAATATTTAAATATATATATAGTTATATTGATATAAATATAATATATATTTTTTAAATATAATTTTAAATATATTTTAGATAAGTATAAATATGCAGTTACACTTAATATATAAGATATTTAGTGAAAATGGCTTATAATAAAATTAAAAAAAATATTTTAAATTAATAATTTTCTAATTATTATGGACTAATAGTCATTTAATAACAATTTGAAGAATAAAAAAATAAAATTAAAATTAAAAAAAAGATCCAAAATAAGTTGAAAACGCAACTCGAACTTTAAACGGCCATAACTTTTGATCTGGGTGTCCGTTTGAGCTCTACCACATATCAAATCGAAGTCTAATATGAGATATACACCCTTGCGGATTGGTAGGTGCCCTAATCAATGTTTTCTCAAAGAAAAAATAGTCCTAGAAGGCCTCTAAAATTGAGTTTTTAGTCGGGGTACCCTGATTTTTTAACATTTTGAGAATTTCAGCCTCGTTTAAGGGGGAATTATTGCCTTTTTTGTGGGGACTGAATTTATTCCAAGGTATTACATTCATATTGATATTATTTCTTTGAAATTTTATTGTTTTTTATAATGTACTTCTATTTATAATCAAATATATAACTATATGTACGTATTTTTTATATATTCACACCTAAAATTTTAATTTTTTAAATAAATAATTAAACATATTTATATATAAAATATATTAGCTTTATCTAAATAATAACTAATATCCATTTTATTTAAAATAACAATAAATGAATATTTATATAACTGTGTATTAATCTAACTATATATCACACACATCCTCACATGTGAGTGGTCTTAATAATACCAAATCGCAAAACATGACTTTTTCATCTTAGAAACAAAATTTCAATCCCAAAGTTCATGTTATCAAACTACATCCCTTTTAAAACATTACAAAACATATTATATTTATCTAAATAATAACTAATATCCATTTTATTTAAAATACCAATATATGAATATTTATATAACTATATATTAATCTAACTATATATATTAATATAACTATATATATATATTAATATAACTATAAATATATATATTAATATTACTATATATATATTAATATTACTATATATATTAATATAAATATATATTACTATACGAATAAATATAACTAAATATATATATATATATATAAATATATATATATATATCATAAATAAGAGAATAAATCAATATAGGGGGAGTGGCAAAGGCTTCAGGTGCGCGGGGGGGGGGGGGGGGGGGAAGGTCTCGAGATCAATCCGGGTGGATGCAGGGGTGCGCACGCATGGGTGAATTTAAGGGTCTAACACTGATAAAGGTTGGGTATAGCGTTGATAAAGGGTAGAGGGCGTGTGTGCAGGCGATGGAGGTGCGGTAAGGCACTGATAAAGGGGGGATCAAGCGCTGTAAAAAGCCCCCCCCCCACCCCCCCCCCCCACCCCCCACACCCCCCCCCCCCCCTGAGATTTCCAGGAATTTTTGTAAAAAAAATAATTTTTTTTAACTTTTATCAGCCCTAAAAAAGTTCTGATAAAAGGGGTCTTTTATCAGCGCTAAAAATAAAGCGCTAATAAAAGAACCTTTTATCAGCGCTTCTTTTTATCACTGATAAAAGACCCCTTTTATCAGCGCTAAAACGAAGCACCTGATAAATCGCACCCCCTTTATCTACATCGGATTAACATAACTTTTCTAGCACTGTTAAAGGCCATTTTTAGCACAGATAAAAGCAGTATTTAGTAGTGTTGGAGGCGGTACCTATCATGGATGATTGTCTAATATAACAGTATCGGCAGATGATTACTCATTGGACGACTATACAGTTTAAGGTATTAATCACATTTGAGGTATTTAAATGAAAAATTTCATGTTTTTCATTAAAAATATCTTTGTTATTATTGAATTTTATTTAGGAATCATCTGTAAGAAATAAAAAAACATTGATGCTAAAAAACACCTTCACACATTGGGACGTACTATGATGCCAGATCGTGAGAGGAAGTAGGTATGACAGTTGTTTATAATTTTTCTTTACAAATTGCACTTTCAATTGTTTCCTCCATAATTTATTTTATTTCTAAAGTTGTCATATAATTTTAGTTATGAAATTAATTATTGGTAACCTATTTTTAATTATGGTTCCCTATATTCAATGTCATTGTATAAGAAAACATTTAATATTGAAGGATGTGTGCCTCGAGAAAAACTGTTTTTCTTGAGTAGAAGAAAGAAAAATGGAAGTGCGGTTACTGAACCGACTCAGCAGTAGATTTTAAGTTTTAATTTGTTGATTTAAAATTTTAATATCTATTTAAAATCTATTTATATTTGTAACAAGCTACTTTATAGGTCCTTGATTCCCAAGAACCTGACAATTTTGGGCCAAATGATCATTTACATCAGGTGTTGAGAGATGAGAATCCTGGAAGAGTACGTTGCCAACATGAGAAGAGTATAGTCCCAATGAGGGTGTTGGCCCTCCTCGGGTACAAGTTGTAGTGCCACTGAGTTCTAGAAAGTTAAGGAATAGGAAGAACAGTCTGAAAAAGGGCCACAGATATGACAGAATATTCTGCTAGGTCAAACAATGAATTTATGAAACTAAAATAAGTTTTATGTCCAACACTTCCACTAGAGGCCATCACAACTTGTGATGAATATATGTAATTGATATGTTCTATATATGTTGAACTAGGTGGAATTTCTAGTGGTGGTAGAGACAATGGCGAGAAAGAAGCTGAGGTGGAGGAGGAGGTCGAGGAGGAGGCCGAGGCGGAGGAGGAGGCCGAGGAGGAGGCCAAGGTGGAGGAGGGGGGCGGGGAGGAGGCCGATGCAGAGTATGAGGGAGATAAAGAGGGCGCTAAGGAGGTTGTGGACAATGATGGGGATAAAGATGAGGAAGGTGTGAGGTTTATGATAATGGTGATGATAGTGATAGTGATGAGGGACAGATTGATCCATTACATTTTTTACTGATATTACTAACATTTGATATTTGATGATTTGTTGTGCCTGAATTTATGTGTGATTAGGTAGGTCACATTATATTTATTTCGTTATCTATAAATAATAAAACATGACTTGATGATTTCCAGTGGTGTATTTTGTTGGGTGTATTAGTGTTATTCTGAATTCTGTTTAGTGTATTGTAATTGCATTGGTGTTATTTAGATGGAATACTATTTGGATCATATTTTTATTCATTGGTGTTATTTTGAATTTTGTATAGAGTATTGAAATTTTAGTTAATAGCACAACTAATTGGAGGTAATTAATTTTGAATTCTATATAGGTTTTTTATAATTGTAGGTAATTGCACAAGTGGAGGAGGCTGGTACTGCCTGCTGCTGAAGTTGCAGCAACTCTATTCCCCCACACCCCCTAGACAACTGCCACCCCCCTAGACACCCCCACTCCCCTGGACACCCCCCACACCCCAGACACCCCCACCTCTGGACATCCCCCCCCCCCCACTGCCCTAGACACCCCATACCCCTATGTACACCCCCCCCCCAAACCCCCCTCGATAGCCCCACCCCCTGGACACCCCCACCCCCATGGAAACCCCACCCCATCCACAAGGATAGCCCAACCACCCCCATGGACACCCCCACCCCCTTGGACAGCCACCCCCCCCCCCCACCCCACCCCAATGGACATCCCCCAACCCCTGGACAACCCCCCACCCCTCGACACTCCCACCGCTTGGACAACCCCCAACCCCTGGACACCACCCCACCCCCTGGACACCCCCCCACCCCCGATGGACACCCCCACCCCCCATGGATAGACCCCCCCCCCCCCACCCCCCCCCCCCACTCCCTTTGATACCCCCCACCTCCACCCCCCTGGACACCCCCACCCCCTGGACAGCCCCTACCCCCTTGGATAGCCCCCCACCCCCACGGACAGCCTGTCCACCACCCCCCCCCCCCCCCTGGACACCACCCCACCCCCTGGACACCCCCTTGGACACTCGTACCCCCATGGACATCCCCCCACCCCTGGATTCCCCCACCCCCTTCTACAGCCTTCCCACCCCCCTTGCACACCACCCCACCCCCCCTGGACACCCCCATCCCCCATGGACACCCCCACCCCATGGACACCCCCCACCCGCCTGGACACCCCCACCCCTGGACACCCCCCCCCCCACCCCTTGGATATCCCCACCCCTTCGACACCCCACCCCCTTTGATATCCCCAACCCCCATGGACAACCCCCCACCCCCATGGACACCCCCACCCCCGTGGACAACCCGCCCACCCCCTGGACACTCCCACCCCCCTGGACAGCCCCCACCCCTGGACACCTCCCCACCCCCTGGACACACCCACCCCCTTGGACAGCCCCCCACCCCCTGGACACCACCCCACCCCCTGGACACCCCATACCCACTTGGACACCCCCACCCTCGTGGACAACCCACCCCCCCCCTCCCCACCCCCTGGACACCCCCAACGCCCTTGTACATCCCCCCACCCACCCATCCCCCTTGGACACCACCACACCTTGGACCCCCCCCCCCCTCGGACACCACCACACCACCTGGACACCCCCCTAGACACCCCCCTAGACACCCCCACCCCCCATAACACCCCCACCCTCTGGACACCCCCTACCACCTTGGACAGCCCCCACCCCCATGTATATCCCTTCCACACCCCCAAGACACCCCCACCCCCTTGGACACCCCCACCCCCTGGACACCCCCACCCCCTAGACACCCCACCCCCTTAGACATCACCCCCACCCCCTAGATATCTCCCCACCCCATGGACACCCACACCCCCCTGTACACCCCCTGGACACCCCCCTTGTACACCGCTACCCCTGTGGACACCCCCCCCTGTGGATAGCCCACCCACCCCCCTGGACCCCCACCCACCACCATTGCACACCCCCACCCCCTTGGACATCCCCCCACCCCCTGGACACCCCCACCCCCTAGACACCCCCCACCACCACCCCTATAAACCCCCACCCCCTAACCCCCCCCCCCCCTCCCCCCCCCCCCCCACCACCCCCTTGACACCCTCACCCCCTAGACACCTTCTACCCCCTTCAATATCCCCCTTGGACTCCCCCACAGCCATGTACACCCCCACCCCCTGGACACCCCCACCCCCCTTGGACACCCCCAACCTTTTGGACAGCCCCCACCCCACCCCCTGGACACCCCACACCCCACCCCACCCTCCTAGACACCACTACCCCCTTGGACACCCCCCGCCCCACCTGGACACCCCCCCACCTCTTGGATAGCCCCCCCCCCCCCCCCCACTCCCCCTGGACATCACTCGACCCCCTGGACACCCCCCTTGTAGAGACCCGAAGCCTGACGTACATGAACATTACATTACTTTTGCGGAATACTTAATACATAACAAAAACACACACACAAGGATCTTAATAGTTTAGTGTCTTTGGAAACTCGGAATATAATCTTCTAATCCTGGTGAAAGATCTTCAACATCTCCCATAACGATCTTCCTTTTTTTATACCTAAAACATTTCTTTATATCCTGGGGAAAAGAAAACATAAAAGGGTGAGCTCAAATGCTTAGTAAGGGTAAACAAAAGAAATATCAATCACATCATATACATAAGAACATAACTTTTGGAAATCTTAACCTGTACAAGAGATCATAATTTCATAACCTGGGATAAATCATGGCAGTGAAATGTAATCACAATAATCATAACTCAAAACATTAAACTTTGTGGAATACACACATAATCATAGAGAATCATTTCTTATTAGTCAAGACTCATTTCCAAGACTATCTTAGTGGACAAAGTCCCTTTCTGAACTGAGTCACCCTCGTTTCAGTCCTGTTTCACTGAACCGGTATAACCTACCATTCCAGCCATATCTATCTCATGAGATATAAAATCTTTACCCAATTAATTGGAGGGAGATATAGGTCCCACCCATCTCATAATGATACCATTCTTATGTGTGCCACAAAATCATAAATCATACATCATTGCATAACCCATGTAATAAAAATGGGAATCTTAAACATCGTGACATCATAAAACAATTCATATAAGATAAAGGAATTAATAAAAATAATTCCATCACAACATAATCAAATCAATGTAATAATACGGATAAAAACAGAACCCTATATTATCTTAGATGGAAAATAATTTTGATAAAACACTTGAACTCCATTCTTGAGGAAAATATCTTTTCAACTTCAAAAACACTTTTCCTTTCTTAACATGTCATAAAATTCTAAACTAAAAGAAGTTGATTAAAAATAAACTTGAAAAGTTGTAAAGGAATATTCTTGGAAATAATGTTTTAAAAATCCATTCATGCCGTATAAGTTAAAAAAAACATTCTTCGTACTTTTGTCGGAAAATTCAAAAAGTACCTCGTACGAAAAACGACAAAAGATTCCTTTCATATATTTTACTAAAAACTCACCAAAAGGTAAAATAGGATTTAAACAATTGTAGGTGGATGGAAATAACATTACATATTGAGGAAACATGGATGTGGATGATAAAATACACCCCAGTAAATACCAAAGTATAAACAATCTCGGATAAAAATGAGATTGTGATATTTCCCTTACCTTAGGTTCGATTTGCTTCGTAAGTGTCTGAACCTCCTGTATAATGATTTAAATAATGTCATTGACTTATTACAGAATCATATTCATTGTTATGATATCATATATGGTTCACTTATGACTTTATATTACCCGTTCTTTTGTAACTTCCATGTTAAAGAGCGTTTTGGGTAAAATTGTTTCATTTTTCGTCTGTGTTTTGACTTGTAATTATTCATATGATTACTTAGATAATGATTACTTAATTCCAGAATATAAAACAGGATTTATATATATATATATTCATAATATACATATATATAATAAATCAGTAAATGGAAAGAAATACATCGTTCATGGAGACGGTAGGCCGTACGTACGCATGAACACTGTTTTCGTTTCCTTATTGAGTTGAACGGAATTAAGTAGATGACATACATATATATACACATAAATCCAGTATCATTATTATGTCATATATTTCGTGATTACTTATTATATATACTTTATAATTATTCATGAATGGTTAAAGTGGATAATGAATCTCATCGCGTCGTGGAGACGGTAGTCCGTACGTATGCACGAGCGATGATATCGTTCTCATGAACGTGGGAATGTATTGGAGTGTATTTATACTATTTCAGAATCAATATCACTTTAAAATAATAATATATAGTTAGTATTTACACCATTATACCCATCCAAGTAAGGTGGTGGTGGAAAATAGATTTCACCACGGCGTGGAGACGGTATTCTGTACGTACGCACGCGCGGTGATTTCGTTTTCCGTAGGATGGATAGATGGTGAAATAGGATTGTTTCATACTTATAATAACATATCAGTATATGAGTGATACTGATGTTATTACTTCATAATGAAACAACCTAATAAGAAGTGGAATAAGAAATAAATGTGAAAGAATCGGTAACGGAAATTACCTCTTCTTTGAAGCGCCTCTTTGAGACCTCCTCTTAGGGCACTAAAATTGGTCTTTGAGGAAGACCAGAACCTCTAGGATGTTTCTAGGGAAGTGGAGAAGAGAATTTGTCAGTGGTTGTCCGAGCTTGAAGGCTCAAAGTTGTGTGAGGAAGAGAGGGAGGAGGTGCCCTTTTATAAGGGAGGAGAGGGGCACCTTTGGAATAACTAAAAATATTATTTTATTATAAAGTCAAGTTCGGTTTTAAATATCTCCAAATTGATTTATTTCTAGGATAAGGTGGGGATGGGTCGAAATAATCTCATCCAATAGAATTTAGACAAGTTTAGGTTCATATTTTAACCTTATCATTTAGATTTAACATTAAGTTAAATAATTTTACTTTTACTGTGTCTTCTTGTGTTCTTATACTATAAGGTTAATAAACTTACTATATCAAGAAAACCTAACCCCAAGTTGTTTATTATTAATATATATAACCTTATCTAAGTCATTTTGCCGAACCTTATAATTTTATGAATAAAATAACAATTAATAATATAATATTTGTTTTAAAAACTATTTTATGTCAATTTTGACACTATTTAGTAATTGATTTTTGTGAAAATCATAACAGAATTATTAGTTCGAAAAAAGTTAATTTAAACTATACTAAAATGTCATATTAACCTATAAAATTAGTGTAATTCATAAAAAGTCTGAAATTACATTTATTTGGGTATTTATAACATCAATTATGTCAATATTTCATTAATAAGATAATTACTACATCATCTTTGTGTCATAAATAAATTAAATTATTTAATGTCTAAAAATTACAAATAAACTACCATTATGTAGGAAATCGTTTTATCTTTCTAATGAGTATTTATAGTCGAATTTATCTTATGTATAACCCTATATTAAAAATTATTTACTTATTAAACTTTGATTTTAACTATTTTAACCCTTCTTTAAATAAATTAATAATAAATGTCCTAATCTAATCCAAGAGGGCCTAAATGATAATATTTTATTCCTAAGGTTGTTTTTGGTCTAATTACACTTGTCCAATAGAATTAGGACATGTGTTAGGGTAATAATAATATCATTTTTACCCTTAATTACCCTATTAACTTTTAACCGTGGTAAAAAAGTAAAAAGGTACTATTCACCAAAAAATTATTTTCATCACATTGAACCACATTTTACTTATTGACATCAACCATGTCTCTCAGATTTTCAAAATTCCACTCACAGAAGCGGTAAAATTATGTTTTATGAAAAATTCAGTTTTTTAACTACCACTTAGTGGTTTCACTATTCATCAAAAAATGAAAGTTTCCAGAAAAATACCAAAAATTAGATCTAAGCCATATTTGATATTATGAATTCAAAAATGATGTCTATTTTATCAAATTCAAAATATATCATTTGCATTAATTAATTTAAAAATTAATTCCTGTCGTCAAAACAAATAGTGTGTTCTTAAAAGATAATAACTATCAAAAGATTGACACTTGTTTATGACTGGTTTAAATGTGAAATTACATCCAATGACGAACATTGTATTAAATTGTAAAAATATATTCTAAATATACTTTAAAACCACTCAAATTAATAATTTATCACTATTAATTATTTCGATTAAAAAAATTGTTTTTAATTATAATTTAGTAATTTTCACTATTCATCAGAATAGGAAAGTTATCCGAAAAGTACCAAAATTTCACCTTAGGCTAAATTCGATACTCCGAATCCAAAAATGAAGTCCATTTTGAGAGCTAAAATTTCTAAAATTTTAAAAGGTGGTTATTACTATTCATAACGGCTAGTTTTAATAATATTTTAATAGCATATCGTTGTTTAGTGAAACTCGGTATTGCGTACTACACACGCTATCGAGGAAGGTCGCGATTGCGTGTAATACAAGGCAAGTCAAGGATGCGTGTTGAGCAAGCTCCTTTTGGTGTAGCGTACAACACAAGACATTAATGAAATTAAAAAGAACATTTTTCATAAAATCTCGGGGTGTTACATTCTACCCCCCTAAAAATGAATTTCGCCCTCGAAATTCGTCGGGGTTATAAATTGTTTACTATTCGAAAGTTTCTTTGTTAGAAACCCACATCGTAAAAAGGAATACCAAAACTAATCTTTAAAAACAAAAGTATGAAACTTAACGGTTACCCAAATAAACTAATCACTGGGTTTCCACATAGGTGAAAATATGGATATGGGAGAGAAATCTAACCATCATGTTCTGATGGAGAGTGGTAGAGAACATGGCTATGGAAAATCCAGAAATCACAAAGCCATAAATTTGTGATGATTTAGGGTACCATCTGATTCATCAGATATAAGAGCACTAGGACAATATTTTTGGTTTTCAAGATCGTTTTCTTAAAGTTGATGAAATTGAAATTCGAATAAATACTTTCGTGATTTCGGTATAGTCTCACCGTTGGTCGTTCTTTGGACAATTTCCACTTAATCTCTTAAAGAAATGAAGTTGAATTTGTTATTCGTGATGTGTTAGTAGATCATGTGATAGAATGATGGGTCATTCTATCTCTTTCAAACAAAAGGTTATCAAAAGTTATAAGTCCATCTTATGGTTAGATTAATCATATATGGTTCCAAAAATGAACTTATACTTCATATATCATACCGCTTAATAAAATAAAACTAGTTTCTACTAACCAGGGACTTCCTGTAGGCCAGTGGTAGGCGATAAAGGTCAGTCGCACTTCGGTTGTGGGTTCGATTCCCACAGCCTTGTCCGACGCGATGGGCTGTCACCCGTCCTGCAGGTTGTCCTTTTTCTGAATCTATATTACTATAACATCCCATCAATAATATCGAAAAAAGTTCTATCATTAAACAATACTAACTTATGTCCAACATAATCCATTCCAATCTTTAAGCTTATCTAAAATACTTCGGTCCAAGCTCATAATATAAAGAAAATGATTACTTGAAATGTCATCAACCAAGCATGTGAATACCATCATTTATCCCCCATATATCTTTTTGGTCACATTCCAATCATGTGAATACCTTAATCATGTATTCTCTTGAAAAATGAATACCCATTAAACCTTAGTGAAAACATGAATGCTGTCAAAAGTTAACTCTTTCCACATACCAAAATCTAAAAATTCTATATACTCAATCCATTACATAACCTTCTCCTTATATCAGTCATGAGCTCATGAATACTATCAAAAATTTAATTTTCTCCTTATCCCTTCATTATGTGCATATCATCTACATTCCAAAAATATCTGAATAATCTTTCATGGATACCGGTACCATTAATCATACACTTTCAAAACTCAAGGAAAGACAATATTATAACAATCCTTAGATGTCTCTTTATTCCATAGTACCATGAGATTACTTATACAACATTACACATGATAAACATGTAATCATTTCACTACCTTCTTAAACCATAGACCGAGCTTCAACAATTCTTTCATCTCACATATCATTTGTAGTATCTTCATCATCATCAATATAAATTCTTCTCATACGACCGTACTGATTCTCTTCATGAGACTTTCCCTTAGGGAATTGGTTTGCATAATGCCCGTACATTCCACATTTAAAACATTTATCCATTGTTGATGTCGTAGCAATACCATTATCCTCATCCCTGGTGTTAACTGAACCTTTTCCTTTGCACTTACTGGCTTTGTGTCCTTCTTTTCCACACCCAAAGCATCTTCCAGTTCCTTTGAAACATTCTCCTTGATGCCTCTTCCCACATGATTTACATAGGGGAAATTGAACTTTCTTTCCTCTATGATCATCATGAAACTCTATCTTTCTCTTATTAGCCGAGTCAGGAAACTTACCAAATTTTACTTTACTGATCATATTATGAGATTGCTGATTCGGCATAATAATTATGTTTGGACTTCCAAATCCCATTTCATTTGGTTTCTCATGAATAATATCATTCCATTGTCCATCATATCCTCCATTATCGTGAATCAT
Source organism: Viscum album (assembly GCA_963277665.1). Classification (NCBI taxonomy): domain Eukaryota; kingdom Viridiplantae; phylum Streptophyta; class Magnoliopsida; order Santalales; family Viscaceae; genus Viscum; species Viscum album. The sequence continues at coordinate 11,923 of OY728147.1, forward strand.
CTTGTTTCCATCCATTTTCTAAAACCCAAAAAGAATAGTGTGAGAGGAAAAAATCATAATAAAGGGGGAGTAACTTCAATATCTAACATCTTTGTTTTAATCTAATATCGTTACCATAGTTCTAGGACTATATCCTATATGTATACTTATCCTTAGGGACATCCCTATACATACCTTAGAAATATCTCTAGGGATCTCACTAACGTTTTCGCATCCTAGCTTCCAAAGGTTGACTAAACTTTTCCTCTGATACAAACTGTAGAGACCCGAAGCCTGACGTACACGAAAATTACATTACTTTTTCGGAATACTTAATACATAACAAAAACACACACATAAGGATCGTAATAGTTTAGTATCTTTGGAAACTCGGAATATAATCTTCTAGTCCTGGTGAAAGATATTCAACATCTCCCATAAAGATCTTCCTTTTTTTTATACCTAAAACCTTTCTTTATATACTGGGGAAAATAAAACATAAAAGGGTGAGCTCAAATGCTCAGTAAGGGTAAACAAAAGAAATATCAATCACATCATATACATAAGCACATAACTTTTAGAAATCTTAAACTGTAAAAGAGATCATAATTTCATAACCTGGGATAACTCATGGCAGTGAAATGTAATCACAATAATCATAACTTAAAACATTAAAATTTGTGGCATACACACATAATCATAGAGAATCATTTCTTATTAGTCAAGACTCATTGCCAAGACAATCTTAGTGGACAAAGTCCCTTTCTGAACTGAGTCACCCTCGTTTCAGTCCTGTTTCACTGAACCGGTATAACCTACCATTCCAGCCATGTCTATCTCATGAGATATAAAATCTTTACCCAATTCATTGGAGGGAGATATAGGTCCCACCCATCTCATAATGATACCATTCTTATGTGTGCCACAAAATCATAAATCATACATCATTGCATAACCCATGTAATAAAAATGGGAATCTTAAACATCGTGACATCATAAAACAATTCATATAAGATAAAGGAATTCATAAAAATAATTCCATCACAACATAATCAAATCAATGTAATAATAGGGATAAAAACAGAACCCTATATTATCTTAGATGGAAAATAATTTTGATAAAACACTTGAACTCCATTATTGAGAAAAATATCCTTTCTACTTCAAAAACACTTTTCCTTTCTTAACATGTCATAAAATTCTAAACTAAAAGAAGTTGATTAAAAATAAAATTGAAAACTTGTAAAGGAAGATTCTTGGAAATAATGTTTTAAAAATCCATTCATGCCGTATAAGTTAAAAAAAACATTCTTCGTACTTTTGTCGGAAAAGTCAAAAAGTACCTCGTACGAAAAATGACAAAAGATTCCTTTCATATCTTTTACTAAAAACTCACCAAAGGGTAAAATAGGATTTAAACAATTGTAGGTGGATGTAAATAACATTACATATTGAGGAAACATGGATGTGGATGATAAAATACACCCCAGTAAATACCAAAGTATAAACAATCTCGGATAAAAATGAGATTGTGATATTTCCCTTACCTTAGGTCCGATTTGCTTCGTAAGTGTCCAAACCTCCTGTATAATGATTTATATAATGTCATTGACTTATTAAAGAATCATATTCATTGTTATGATATCATATATGGTTCACTTATGACTTTATATTACCCGTTCTTTTGTAAATTCCATGTTAAAGAGCGTTTTGGGTAAAATTGTTTCATTTGTCGTCCGTGTTTTGACTTTTAATTATTCATATGATTACTTAGATCATGATTACTTAATTCCAAAATATAAAACATGATTTATATATATATATATATTCAGAATATACATATATATAATAAATCATTAAATGGAAAGAAATACACCGTTCATGGAGACGGTAGGTCGTACGTACGCATGAACGCTGTTTTCGTTTCCTTATTGAGTTGAACGGAATTAAGTAGATGAAATACATATATATACACATAAATCCAGTATCATTATTATTTCATATATATCATGATTACTTATTATATATACTTTATAATCATTCATGAATGGTTAAAGTGGAGAATGAATCTCATCGCGTCGTGGAGATGGTAGTCCGTACGTATGCACGAGCGATGATATCGTTCTCATGATCGTGGGACTGTATTGGAGTGTATGTATACTATTTCAGAATCAATATAACTTTAAAATAATAATATATAGTTAGTATTTACACCATTATACCCATCCAAGTAAGGTGGTGGTGGAAAATAGATTTCACCACGGCGTGGAGACGGTATTCCGTACGTACGCACGCGCGGTGATTTCTTTTTCCGTAGGATGGATAGATGGTGAAATAGGATTGTTTCATACTTATAATAACATATCAGTATATTAGTGATACTGATGTTATTACTTCATAATGAAACAACCTAAGAAGAAGAAGTGGAAGAAGAAATAAAGGTGAAAGAATCGGTAACTGAAATTACCTCTTCTTTGAAGCGCCTCTTTGAGACCTCCTCTTAGGGAACTAAAATTGGTCTTTTAGGAAGACCATAACCTCTAGGATGTTGATAGGGAAGTGGAGAAGAGAATTTGGCAGGGGTTGGCCGAGCTTGAAGGCTCAAAGTTGTGTGAGGAAGAGAGGGAGGAGGTTCCCTTTTATAAGGGAGGAGAGGGGCACCTTTGGAATAACTAAAAATATTATTTTATTATAAAGTCAAGTTCAGTTTTAAATAGCTCCAAATTGATTTATTTCTAGGATAAGGTGGGGATGGGTCGAAATCCTCTCATCCAATAGAATTTAGACAATTTTAGGTTCCTATTTTAACCTTATCATTTAGATTTAACATTAAGTTAAATAATTTTACTTTTACCGTGTCTTCTTGTGTTCTTATACTATAAGGTTAATAAACTTACTATATCAAGACAAACTAACCCCAAGTTGTTTATTATTAATATATATAACCGTATCTAAGTCATTTGGCCGAAACATATATTTTTAGGAATAAAATAACAATTAATAATATAATATTTGTTTTAAAAACTATTTTATGTCAATTTTGACACTATTTAGTAATTGATTTTTGTGAAAATCATAACAGAATGATTAGTTAGAACAAAGTTAATTTAAACTATACTAACATGTCATATTAACCTATAAAATTAGTTTAATTTATAAAAAGTATGAAATTACATTTATTTGGGTATTTATAACATCAATTATGTCAATATTTCATTAATAAGATAATTACTGCATCATCTTTGTGTCATAAATAAATTAACTTATTTAATGTCTAAAAATTACAAATAAAATACCTTTATGTAGGAAATCGTTTTAGCTTTATAATGAGTATGTATAGTCGAATTTATCTTATGTATAACCCTATATTAAAAATGATTTACGTATTAAACTTTGATTTTAACTATTTTAACCCTTCTTTAAATAAATTAATAATAAATGTCCTAATCTAATCCAAGTGGGCCTAAATGATCATATTTTATTCCTAAGGTTTTTTATGGTCGAATTACACTTGTCCAATAGAATTAGGACATGTGTTAGGGTAATAATAATATCATTTTTACCCTTAATTACCCTATTTACTTTTAACTGTGGTAAAAAAGTAAAAAGTTACTATTCACAAAAAAAATTGTTTTCATCTCATTAAACCACATTTTACTTACTAACATCAACCGTGTCTCTCGGATTTTCAAAATTCCACTCACAGAAGCGGTAAAATTAAGTTTTATGAAAAATTCAGTTTTTTAACTACCACTTAGTGGTTTCACTATTCATCAAAAAATGAAAGTTTCCAGAAAAATACCAAAAATTAGATCTAAGCCATATTTGATATTATGAATTAAAAAATGATGTATATTTTATCAAATTCAAAACATATCATTTTCATTAATTAATTTAAAAATTAATTCCCGTCGTCAAAACAAATAGCGTGTTATTAAGAGATAATAACTATCAAAAGATTGACACTTGTTTATGACTGGTTTAAATGTGAAATTACATCCAATGATGAACATTGTATTAAATTGTAAAAATATATTCTAAATATACTTTAAAACCACTCAAATTAATAATTTATCACTATTAATTATTTCGATTAAAAAAATTGTTTTTAATTATAATTTAGTAATTTTCACTATTCATCAGAATATGAAAGTTATCCGAAAAGTACAAAAATTTCACCTTAGGCTAAATTCGATACTCCGAATCCAAAAATGAAGTCCATTTTGAGAGATAAAATTTATAAAATTTTAAAATGTGGTTATTACTATTCATAACGGTTAGTTTTAATAATATTTTAATAGCATATCATTGTTTAGTGAAACTCGGTATTGCGTACTATACACGCTATCGAGGAAGGTCACGATTGCGTGTAATACAAGGCAAGTCAAGGATGTGTGTTGAGCAAGTTCCTTTTGGTGTAGCGTACAACACAAGACATTAATGAAATTAAAAAGAATATTTTTCATAATATCTCGGGGTGTTAAATTCTATCCCCCCTTAAAATGAATTTCGCCCTCGAAATTCGTTGGGGTTATAAATGGTTTACTATTCGAAAGTTTCTTTGATAGAAACCCACATCGTAAAAAGGAATACCAAAACTAATCTTTAAAAACAAAAGTATGAAACTTAACGGTTACCCAAATAAACTAATCACTGGGTTTCCACATAGGTGAAAATATGGATATGGGAGAGAAATCTAACCATCATGTTCTGATGGAGAGTGGTAGAGAACATGGCTATGGAAAATCCAGCAATCACAAAGCCATAAATTTGTGATGATCTAGGGTACCATCTGATTCATCAGATATAAGAGCACTAGGACAACATTTTTGGTTTTCAAGATTGTTTTCTTAAAGTTGATGAAATTGAAATTAGAAGATATACTTTCGTGATTTCGGTATAGTCTCACCGTTGGTCATTCTTTGGACAATTTCCACTTCATCTCTTAAAGAAATGAACTTGAATTTGTTATTCGTGATGTGTTAGTAGATCATGTGATAGAATTATGGGTCATTCTATCTCTTTCAAACAAAAGTTTAGAAAAAGTTATAAGTCCATCTTATGGTTATATTAATCGTATATGGTTCCAAAAATGAACTTATACTTCATATATCATACCGCTTAATAAAATAAAACTAGTTTCTACTAACCAGGGACTTTCTGTAGGCCAGTGGTAGGCGATAAAGACTAGTCGCACTTCGGTTGTGGGTTCGATTCCCACAGCCTTGTCCGACGCGATGGGCTGTCACCCGTCCTGCAGGTTGTCCTTTTTCTAAATCTATATTACTATAACATCCCATCAATAATATCGAAAAAAGTTCTATCATTAAACAATACTAACTTATGTCCAACATAATCCATTCCAATCTTTAAGCTTATCTAAAATACTTCGGTCCAATCTCATAATATAAAGAAAATGATTACATGAAATGTCATCAACCAAGCATGTGAATACCATCATTTATCCCCCATATATCTTGTTGGTCACATTCCAATCATGTGAATACCTTAATCATGTATTCTCTTGAAAAATGAATACCCATTAAACCTTAGTGAAAACATGAATGCTTTCAAAAGTTAACTCTTTCCACATACCAAAATCCAAAAATTCTATATACTCAATCCATTACATAACCTTCTCCTTATATCAGTCATGAGCTCATGAATACTACCAAACATTTAATTTTCTCCTTATCCCTTCATTATGTGCATATCATCTATATTCAAAAAATATCTGAATAATCTTTCATGGATACTGGTACCATTAATTATACACTTTCAAAACTCAAGGAAAGACAACAGTATAACAATCCTTAGATGTCTCTTTATTCCATAGTACCATGAGATTACTTATACAACATTACATATGATAAACATGTAATCATTCCACTACCTTCTTAAACCATAGACCGAGCTTCAACAATTCTTTCATCTCACATATCATTTGTAGTATCTTCATCATCATCAACATAAATACTTCCCATACGACCGTACTGATTCTCTTCATGAGACTTTCCCTTAGGGAATTGGTTTGCATAATGCCCGTACATTCCACATTTAAAACATTTATCCATTGTTGATGTCGTAGCAATACCATTATCCTCATCCCTGGTGTTAACTGAACCTTTTCCTTTGCACTTACTGGCTTTGTGTCCTTCTTTTCCACACCCAAAGCATCTTCCAGTTCCTTTGAAACATTCTCCTTGATGCCTCTTCCCACATGATTTACATAGGGGAAATTGAACTTTCTTTCCTCTATGATCATCATGAAACTCTATCTTTCTCTTATTAGCCGAGTCAGGAAACTTACCAAATTTTACTTTACTGATCATATTATGAGATTGCTGATTCGGCATAATAATGATGTTTGGACTTCCAAATCCCATTTCATTTGGTTTCTCATGAATAGTATCATCTCATTGTCCATCATATCCTCCATTATCGTGGATCATCTTGTTTCCATCCATTTTCTAAAACCCAAAAAGAATAGTGTGAGAGGAAAATCATAATAAAGGGGGATTAACTTCAATATATAACATCTTTGTTTTAATCTAATATTGTTACCATATTTCTAGGACTATATCCTATATGTATACTTATCCTTAGGGACATCCCTAGATATACCTTAGAAATATCTCTAGGGATCTCACTAACGTTTTCGCATCCAAGTTTCCAAAGGTTGACTAAACTTTTCCTATGATACCAACTGTAGAGACCCGAATCCTGACTTACATGAACATTACATTACTTTTGCGGAATACTTAATACATAACAAAAACACACACACAAGGATCGTAATAGTTTAGTGTCTTTGGAAACTCGAAATATAATCTTCTAATCCTGGTGAAAGATCTTCAACATCTCCCATAAAGATCTTCCTTTTTTTATACCTAAAACCTTTATTTTTATCCTGGGGAAAAGAAAACATAAAAGGGTGAGCTCAAATGCTCAGTAAGGGTAAACAAAAGAAATATCAATCACATCATATACATAAGCACATAACTTTTGGAAATCTTAACTTGTAAAAGAGATCATAATTTCATGGGATAACTCATGGCAGTGAAATGTAATCACAATAATCATAACTTAAAACATTAAACTTTGTGGCATACACACATAATCATAGAGAATCATTTCTTATTAGTCAAGACTCATTGCCAAGACTATATTAGTGGACAAAGTCCCTTTCTGAACCGAGTCACCCTCGTTTCAGTCCTGTTTCACTGAACCGGTATAACCTACCATTCCAGCCATGTCTATCTCATGAGATATAAAATCTTTACCCAATGAATTGGAGGGAGATATAGGTCCCACCCATCTCATAATGATACCATTCTTATGTGTGACACAAAATCATAAATCATACATCATTGCATAACCCATGTAATAAAAATGGGAATCTTAAACATCGTGACATCATAAAACAATTAATATAAGATAAAGGAATTCATAAAAATAATTCCATCACAACATAATCAAATCAATGTAATAATAGGGATAAAAACAGAACCATATATTATCTTAGATGGAAAATAATTTTGATAAAACACTTGAACTCCATTCTTGAGGAAAATATCCTTTCTACTTCAAAAACACTTTTACTTTCTTAACATGTCATAAAATTCTAAACTAAAAGAAGTTGATTAAAAATAAACTTGAAAACTTGTAAAGGAAGATTCTTGGAAATAATGTTTTAAAAATCCATTCATTCCATATAAGTTAAAAAAACATTCTTCGTACTTTTTTCGGAAAAGTCAAAAAGTACCTCGTACGAAAAACGACAAAAGATTCCTTTCATATCTTTTTCTAAAATCTCTCCGAAGGGTAAAATAGGATTTAAACAATTGTATGTGGATGTAAATAACATTAAATATTGAGTAAACATGGATTTGAATGATAAAATACACCCCAGTAAATACCAAAGTATAAACAATCTCGGATAAAAATGAGATTGTGATATTTCCCTTACCTTAGGTCCGATTTGATTCGTAAGTGTCCTAACCTCCTGTATAATTATTTAAATAATGTTATTGACTTATTACAGAATCATATTCATTGTTATGATATCATATATGGTTCACTTATGACTTTATATTACCCGTTCTTTTGTAAATTCCATGTTAAAGAGGATTTTGGGTAAAATTGTTTCATTTGTCGTCCGTGTTTTGACTTTTAATTATTCATATGATTACTTAGATCATGATTACTTAATTCCAGAATATAAAACATGATTTATATATATATATATATTCATAATATAAATATATATAATAAATCAGTAAATGGAAAGAAATACACCGTTCATGGAGACGGTAGGCCGTACGTACGCATGAACGCTGTTTTCGTTTCCTTATTGAGTTGAACGGAATTAAGTAGATGAAATACATATATATACACATAAATCTAGTATCATTATTATGTCATATATTTAATTATTACTTATTTTATATACTTTATAATAATTCATGAATGGTTAAAGTGGAGAATGAATCTCATCGCGTCGTAGAGACGGTAGTCCTTACGTATGCACGAGCGATGATATCGTTCTCATGATCGTGGGACTGTATTGGAGTGTATGTATACTATTTCGGAATCAATATCACTTTAAAATAATAATATATAGTTAGTATTTACACCATTATACCCATCCAAGTAAGGTGGTGGTGGAAAATAGATTTCACCACGGCGTGGAGACGGTATTCCGTACGTTTGCACGCGCGGTGATTTCATTTTCCGTAGGATGGATAGATGGTGAAATAGGATTGTTTCATACTTATAATTACATATCAGTATATGAGTGATACTGATGTTATTACTTCATAATTAAACAACCTAAGAAGAAGAAGTGGAAGAAGAAATAAAGGTGAAAGAATCGGTAACGGAAATTACCTCTTCTTTGAAGCGCCTCTTTGAGACCTCCTCTTAGGGCTCTAAAATTGGTCTTTGAGGAAGACCAGAACCTCTAGGATTTTTCTAGGGAAGTGGAGAAGAGAATTTGGCAGGGTTTGTCCGAACTTGAAGGCTCAAAGTTGTGTGAGGAAGATAGGGAGGAGGTTCCCTTTTATAACGGAGGAGAGGAGCACCTTTGGAATAACTAAAAATATTATTTTGTTATAAAGTCAAGTTCAGTTTTAAATAGCTCCAAATTGATTTATTTAGAGGCTAATATGGGGATGGGTCGAAATACTCTCATCCAAAAGAATTTATACAAGTTTAGGTTCCTATTTTAACCTTATCATTTAGATTTAACATTAAGTTAAATAATTTTACTTTTACCGTGTCTTCTTGTGTTCTTATACTATAAGGTTAATAAACTTATTATATCAAGACAAACTAACCCCAAGTTGTTTATTATTAATATATATAACCTTATCTAAGTAATTTTTTCGAACCTTAGATTTTTAGGAATAAAATAACAATTAATAATATAATATTTGTTTTAAAAACTATTTTATGTCAATTTTGACACTATTTAGTAATTGATTTTTGTGAAAATCATAACAGAATGATTAGTTCTAAAAAAGTTAATTTAAACTATACTAACATGTCATATTAACCTATAAAATTAGTGTAATTCATAAAAAGTCTGAAATTACATTTATTTGGGTATTTATAACATCAATTATGTAAATATTTCATTAATAAGATAATTACTGCATCATCTTTGTGTCATAAATAAATTAACTTATTTAGTGTCTAAAAATTACAAATAAAATACCATTATGTAGGAAATAGTTTTATCTTTCTAATGAGTATTTAAAGTCGAATTTATCTTATGTATAACTCTATATTAAAAATGATTTACTTATTAAACTTTGATTTTAACTATTTTAACCCTTCTTTAAATAAATTAATAATAAATGTCCTAATCTAATACAAGTGGGCCTAAATGATCATATTTTATTCCTAAGGTTGTTTTTGGTCAAATTACACTTGTCCAATAGAATTAAGACATGTTTTAGGGTAATAATAATATCATTTTTACCCTTAATTACCCTATTTACTTTTAACCGTGGTAAAAAAGTAAAAAGTTACTATTCACCAAAAAATTGTGTTCATCTCGTTGAACCACATTTTACTTACTGAAATCAACCGTGTCTCTCGGATTTTCGAAATTCCACTCACAGAAGCGGTAAAATTAAGTTTTATGAAAAATTCAGTTTTTTAACTACCACTTAGTGGTTTCACTATTCATCAAAAAATGAAAGTTTCCAGAAAAATACCAAAAATTAGATCTAAGCCATATTTGATATTATGAATTCAAAAATGATGTCTATTTTATCAAATTCAAAACATATCAGCTGCATTAATTAATTTAAAAATTAATTCCCGTCGTCAAAACAAATAGCGTGTTCTTAAGAGATAATAACTATCAAAAGATTAACACTTGTTTATGACTGGTTTAAATGTGAAATTACATCCATTGATGAACATTGTATTAAATTGTAAAAATGTATTCTAAATATACTTTAAAACCACTCAAATTAATAATTTATCACTATTAATTATTTCGATTAAAAAATTGTTTTTAATTATAATTTAGTAATTTTCACTATTCATCAGAATATGAAAGTTATCCGAAAAGTACCAAAATTTCACCTTAGGCTAAATTCGATACTCCGAATCCAAAAATGAAGTCCATTTGAGAGCTAAAATTTCTAAAATTTTAAAAGGTGGTTATTACTATTCATAACATCTAGTTTTAATAATATTTTAATAGCATATCGTTGTTTAGTGAAACTCGGTATTGCGTACTACACACGCTATCGAGGAAGGTCACGATTGCGTGTAATACAAGGCAAGTCAAGGATGCATGTTTAGAAAGCTCCTTTTGGTGTAGCGTACAACACAAGACATTAATGAAATTAAAAGGAATATTTTTCATAAAATCTCGGGGTGTTACACCCCTCACCCCCATGGACACCCCCCACCCCCTCAGAACACCACCCGACCCCCTGGACACCCCCCCCCCAAGGACAACCCCCCCTAGGCAGCCCCCACCCCCTGAACACCCCCACCCCCTGGACACCCCCACCCCCTTGGACAACCCGCCCACCCCTTGGACACCCCCACCCCCCATAAACACCCCCACCCCCTTGGACAACCCAAGATAATTACCTGGACTATAGATGGAACTAAAACACTTAATCATAAATCCCCTAGTTTCTCTAAATAGTCTCCCCCCCCCTCATTTCCCAAGAAATTCATGTTCCATCCACATTTAACTTCATACTGATATTGGGTGGCCTCCTCTTTATCCATTTACCCTGAATACCTTGATCACATTTCATATTATTGAAGGTCCATAGTAGTAACCTCCATAACTATAAAGTGCACTCCACTCCATTGATTAGTGCGCCAAACTATACCATAATAGGATTCAATCACACCTAAAGGATAAGGTAATATATTCTTTCATCAATTTTGTCTTATTTTATTCCCATATAAATCACCACACAACCATAAAATCTATTTCATGAGTGTTTTTTTGAATTATGTACATTGTATTGTTTGCATGAGTGTTTTTTTAAATTCTTTATTTTCAAGTGTTGTATTCATCATTGTATATTGTATGCATGAGTTTTTTTTTGTATTTGTCATTATTATACAGGTTTGTACTGTAATTCATAAGTGGAGGCCACTATATGCTACTTTCTGTAATTGCAGTACTGGAATTGTAGAGGGGAGGCTGCTGGAATTGCATTGGAGGGGAGGCTGTTTTATGCCTTCTTGCTGGAATTGCAGTAATATAGAGTGGAGGATATTGGAATTGCAGTGGGGAGTTGTTATGATATAATTTGGATTATAGGATATGCCAACGGTTCTGTAAACCATTGGTATACTATATGTTGGACTACATATCCCAACGGTTTCATTTAAATCGTTGGGAAAAGACATATGTTTCATGTATACCAACAGTTCAAAAACCGTTGGTATACATATATTACAACGATTTTTTAAAACTTTCGGGATATATTAGATGTTGGACATTATGCCTACCCATGGTTATTCAGTTATTGGTACACATATATACCAATGGTTTTACTTAAATCGTTGGCTTAGATTACATTCGGAAAGCCTATACCAACAGTTTCTAATAAACCATTGGCATAGGGCTATTGCAATACCTAACATACCAATGGTTCTTGAAACTATTGGGATAGGCTATCCCAACGGTTTTAGGCCCTATCTCAATGGTTTCAAATCATTGGGATTTGTAAAATTTTCAGTAGTGTTTGTTTTCAGATTTTCAGGGATGTAAAGCCCCAAGGTGGGGAGAATTTAATGTCCTAGATTTTTTTGTGTATTATTTTTAAATATTATATGGAATTAATTTTAGACCAGGTGTTGAGATGGTGTGAGATTATGAGGAATAGGGTTCTTGGAATCAGTGCATGAAATGTATTAAAATATTAAATAGCACATGCACTCAGTTTTCCTAAAAAAGTGGAATAACATCTAAATAGTTACCCAGATCCGAAATCTGAGGGCACAGTTGCATTCAGATTAGTGACTTTACACTAGGTGAGGCCTAACATCGGCTGACGCGGGTTGACTGTGAAAAGTAGTTTTCGGTATTTTTAATGAATAAAATAAATTGAAAATTTATTTTATTTTTTTCTGTTTCGTTGACATAGCAATGGTTTATTTTAAATAAACTTAGAGGTATGGATACGAGGTTATGATAATAACCTTGGAATTTCCTATAAGCTCTAGAGAGAAACCATGGAAAATTCTCTCAGCGGCGAATGATGACGAAACCTTGGATCAGAGATCGATGGACGTTGTTCTTGATGGATCTCACCAACGATAGAGATGCAATGACTGATTTTTATCAGCTATCTATTCAAACCAAAGTTCAGATGAATTCTTTGGATTTCATTTCCCCAATATTAGATTCAACAATGAACACGGACCGACCAAGGAACAGGTTGTTCCACAATTCTATCATTCTTACAGGATGGGCTTTAATTGTGGGATTTTTTCAGGGTTGATTATTTGAGAATTTATTTTGATTTTTGATCATTCTTACGAGAATGGATCGAGGTGAGAATGAACAATGGTTGAGGTTTGTTCCTCTGATTTTTTCCTTATGAATCCTTTCTCCCCCGTTTTATTCTACATGTTCTTCATTCGTCATGGGTTATGAATAGATGATCTTTGAGCCCTCATTTCTTGGCACAATGATCCAAAATTGAAGATCCTACATCAGGATGACCTAAAGGGTGTGTGACGGTGATAGAAGAATCAAATCGATTCGGGAGTTACCACTTTTTAGATGGTTTCCATCAGATGATTTTGAAGTTGTTTTCTAAGCCAATTGAAGGCTTGAAACACCCTAATTTGGTGTTAGGGTATTGAGGTGAGCCAAAATCCTGAGTTTCGGGGAGATCAAACCACGAAATCGAATCCTGGAGGATTGGATGAGGTGCTCAGAGGAAGAAGAGGCGGTTATGGAAATTCCAAAACACACAGCATGTAGTATGGGTTACATGGCATGTGTTCATCGATGAACCACTCAGTGTGTATCTTAGGAAATACAAGGACACGAGGAGGGGTAAACGGGTTTCCTACATGGCGTGTACCCCACCACACGACTTGGCCTAGACTAAGTACACTTACTACCCTATGTACTCATACATGGGCAGAGCTACACGGGTTGACACTGCGTAATGGAACATGAATAAAGTACACGGGTGGAACCTAGATGGAAGGGAACAATGTGTAAGTATTTATACACACTGTGTACTCTCTTTTTACATGACATGTAATTTTGACATGGGTCGTTATACACGGGCAGTACTTGGGGTCAAGGGACATGGCATGTGATCCTACTACACATCACGTACTATCTTCTACATGGCTTGATCCACTTCTCCATCATATCTTGGACATGTTTTATTAAGGTTTATTTCCTGTATCCTTCCCCTGAAGGTTAGTTGATATCATTTCTTACTCATAGGAATATGATCCCTTCAACAAAAATTTCTAGATAGAGTTGTCGGAATCCCCTCCAAGAGGTTCGAAGAAGGATCCTTTATTTATTCTTCATGCCCTAGGTAGATTCCTTGGTATTGACATGACCAAATTCATCAAGCGTCGATCCTCTACTTAGCAGGTTAATTCAGATGGAGTTGCTGGTATCACCCCATGTCCCTGGCTGTGATCCTCAACTGTGTATCGTATCTCTCTTCAGATCTATCATTGTATCTCTCTCATAACGGTTCCCGATGAACAGTACTTCTCATATGGATGTCATTAGTGCTATCGGACTCAAGAGTGTGTTCTACCAGATGAGTGCTTTGTGGAATCTTTATATTGAATCCCTAGTGTTGGTATACAGTTTTTGTGACTTACCACTACACTTTGTGACTTGGTTTGAGTATATATGGATGTTCTTGTTATATGTACTGTATATATATACTGTATAGAGTTGACTATACCTTTCCTTTTTGTATTGATTTGTGCTTCTGAAATGTCCTACTGAGTATTTTTATACTCACCCATGCACAGGCTTTTCCCGCATTTGTTGTGCCTTGTGCAGATGAGCGACCTTTTGATGGAGTCCAAGGTGGACCAGGACCAGATAGGGATTTGTATGTTCAGGCAGGTTGAGGTGTTCCTACGGCTTCGAGAAACAGTCCCAATACCTATTTTGTTTACAGGTTGTACTTTTTAGTTTACAAAATCTTTCTTTTTTGTGGGCTTATATTCTGGCACAGTTTAATTTACTTCATTTTACTTTCCTATCGTACTATGTTGGTTGAGATAGTGGTATGCATGCATTTCTTTCTTAGTGGTTTTTACATTTCATCATTTGTGGGCTTGGAGATGTGTGTCTGCGTATAGGTACATAAGAAATGCCTCCCATGTTAGTGATATGCCTACTCAGTGCTAGTCACCAGCCTCTGGCCTATTGGAGGCAGGCTTGGGGAGCCGTAGCATGCGCGCCACTAGGATGGGTTGTGATAATGTTTTCCATACTTTCTTATTTCTTTTTACCAATTGATCTTAAAAATGAGTTTTTTAAGTTTTAGGCACATTTATATATATATTGGATCACATTAAAACTCATCAATATTGGTTGAAATAATGTTGGATTGGAAACAAAATTTGAGCAGACAAGGAAATGAAGATTTGTAAAAGTTGGGATAAGGGAAAGTCATGATTTGTAGATTACAAATTTGATGATAATGTAATTGTTAAAAAATCTATTTGAATGAATAATTTGATGAGAATTAAACCAATGGAATTCATTACTAGAGTATATTTTAGATAAACCAATCAATAATGAAGAGGGGGTACTCTACAACTGATAAAGTTGTTATCATTTAAATTAGTACATATTATGATTCTATTGCAGCTCATATAAAACTATGTCTCCCATGACCAGTTATCAAATAGAAAATGATGCAAAAAATAATGAAGATTTTCCATGTACATTTTTTTAATGTGGTTCCATGTGAATAAAGTGACACCAACAAGATTAACAATGAGTAGATATTGTGAGCAATGCACTAAATCGAAATGTTAACAGTGAACATCGAGTGACGTGTGTAAAATTTCATGTGTCTTGTATAAATGGTTTTCTTTTATATGAGTTGTTTAGTCCAATAATAGATCTAATAATCACTACATAGCTCAATAACAAAAGAATTTAAGTGGGGAAAAAGTGAAGTGGGACCAACACAACTCTTTGACTCGACACATCAATTCTCAAAACTAGTAAATTCATTCATTCGAATGAGCAGTTTTGTAATATATAATCTCTCCCATGATTCAAAAAGATATCCAAAGCATCATTTGGAAACTTGCATGTAGATTAACTCTGTTGGGATTAACTCCAACACATCCGAGCGTGTGCACCCACACGAACACACATTCATATCATCTGCAACACCAGTTTTGATCCCTCCGATTGTTTTCGGAGTCCGCGTTGGATCAACCGGTGACCTGGAAAACATGGAAGGTGGATATAAAGAAACACACATCCATCCATCCATCAATTCATTCATTCATTCATTCATTCATTCATGCAAGCATATATATGTATTTATATGTAAGTATTCACATAATAACATGGTGGCTGGGATCATGTAGAAGAAGTTGTGTCTATGAAAGGAGACGTGGGAGGAGAGCAGGTGGAGACTGTGCTTGTCGAGCAAGTAGCGGATGCCCACGAGGAGGCCGTGTTTCTTCGGGTAGTAGATGCTGAACTGCCAGTGTTGCCCGCAGATGCTAAGGATGATTTTGGATGATGCCCATTTCCAGAATCGGGAGAGGGTTGTGGCACCGTGTAGGTGGGTGGAGGAACCCTGATCCGCCATGAACGATTCCCTGACTCCAACCCCACTCGCGGCGGCTAGCCGGGGCCGCGGCAGCGGCGGCGGGGAAGTGCCTCTTGAACCTGCGTCTCGCACCTCATCCACTACACTCCCTGGATCCTTTCCAGCTTCTGGGTTTCAAGCTTTTCCAGGGGTAATTTAGGAGGGTGGGTTTTTTTTAGTTTTATGTGCTAGGGTTTTTAAATATTAGGGAAATGGGTTTGTTCAGCACCACTTGAAGTGGCGCTTTGACCCCACACCACCCCCAACCCCATATATATATATATATATATAATTTATTTATTATAATAAATATAAAAAAATAAAATAAATACATAATTATATTTTTTATAATAAATACAAAAATTATAATAAATTTATTTATTTGTAATAAATATTTATAATAAATATCTAATAAATATTATAATATTATTATAATAAATATACATTTTTTATACATTTATTATACATTTTTTAAAAATATTATAATGTTATAATGTTATAATATTATAATATTTATTATAATAAATATCTAATAAATGTATAATAAATACTATTATAATAAATGCACAATAAATGTATAATAAATGTATAATAAATATTTATAATACATTTAATAAATGTATATTTATAGAATTAAATATTATTAATAAATATTATTAATGTAAATTAATAAATGTATATTTATTAATGAATATTATAATAAAAAAATGTATATTTATAATTACATTTATAAATGTATATTTATAATAAATGTATATTTATAAATAAATATTATTAATGAATATTAATAAATGTATATTTATTAATGAATATTATAATAAATAAATGTATATTTATAATTACATTTATAAATGTATATTTATTATAATAAATAAATGTATATTACATTTATAAATAATTACATATTTATTATAATAAATAAATGTATATTACATTTATAATAAATGTATATTTATATAAATAAATGTATATTACATTTATAAGTAATTACATATTTATTATAATAATTGTATATTACATTTATAAATAAATAATAATTTATTTAGTTAATAAATGTATTTTCCATTTATTATAATAAATGTATATTACATTTATATAAATGTATATTTATTACATATTTATTATAATAAATAATTACATTTATAAATGTATATTACATTTATAATAAATATCTAATAAATGTATATTTATATAAATGTATATTTATTATAATAAATAAATGTATATTACATTTATAAATAATTACATATTTATTATAATAAATAAATGTATATTTATAATTATAAAATTATAGTATATAATTATTTATAGATATGATAATTATATAATAAAGATAAATAATTACATATTACATTTATTATATTATAATTAAAAAATAAATGTATTATAATATTTATTATACTTATTTATTATAATAAATGTATAAAATAAATGTAGATTTATTATAATAAATAAATGTATAATTATTATAAATATAAATATAAATATACATTTATTATAATTAAATATTATAATATTTATTATAATAAATATACATTTATAATAAATGTATTATAAATATTTACTATACATTTATTATACATTTATTATAATATTTATTATAATAATATTTATTATAATAATATTTATTATACATTTATTATAATAAATATTATTATAATATTTATTATAATAGATATTATAAATGTATATTTATTATAATAATATTTATTATACATTTATTAGATTTTTATTATTATAAATATTATAATATTTAATTATAATAAGTATTTATTATAAATATTAATGTATTATAAATATTTATTATACATTTATTATATATTTATTGTGCATTTATTATAATAGTATTTATTATACATTTATTAGATATTTATTATAATAAATATTATAATATTATAACATTACAATATTTATAAAAAATGTATAATAAATGTATAACAAATGAATATTTATTATAATAATATTATAATATTTATTATAATATTTATTAGATATTTATTATAAATAAATAAATTTATTATAATTTTTGTATTTATTATAAAAAAAATATAATTATGTAATTATTGTATTCTTTGATATTTATTATAATAAATAAATTTATTATATATATGTATATGGGGTTTTGGGGTGGTGTGGGGTCAAAGCGCCACTTCAAGTGGCGTTTTGCCCACTTTTTGTTCAGTGCCACTTCATGTGGCGCTGAACAAACTCATTTCCCCAATATTTAAAAACCCTACCCCATAAACTATAAAAAAACCCACCCTCCTAAATTACCCTCTGCAGGGGGTACTCTAGGGTTTTGAGGTACTTCGCTGCTTCATCAACAAAAACGGACTGGTTTGCCTGTAAAACCATGCAGAATTTCAAAGAAAAATATTGTGAATTAAAGAAGAATAAATGGGTGACCTTGGGAGGGAGGTGGGGAAGCAGAGTGTGGAGACTGAAGAACATGTTCCACATATTCTTCCTCCTCTCCCTCTCTGTCCATATATGCATCTCATGATCCGACTCCCTGCCACCATTCTCACCGCACTTTCTGGGGCTGCCGCTGCTGCTTCGCTTCTCCCCTGTCGGATCCAGTCCATAGGCGGCGGAGTGATTACCAGATCCCCATACCTGGCTTTCCCAGAAGAACCCTTCTTGCTCCGCTCCTCTTTCAGAATACATGGTTAGGTTTGTAATCAAAAATCACCCACCTTTATAAGTATATGGTTAGTTAATGAGGAAAAGGAGAGAAACTAGGGAGGGTGGGAATAAAGGAAAGAGAGAAGCTTTAAGGTGGTTTTCCAGAAGAGACCAAAATACATTCATACGCCGATGCCATTTCTGGGAATCCATGCAGAAAACGCCTATCTAAGACTCTTTACAAGGGCCCTTTTCCACTTTTTAAAATATAATACTACCCATAAAACTTGATTACCCTCCATTGTTATTTTTAATTTATTAACTTATTGAGTGATAACCAAGCCATGGTTAGTCTGCAAACATATGACTCCGAGTGCATGCCTATGTAAGAAACTGCAAACTTTTAATAGATGCATTTCGCATGGTTTGTGAATTGTTAGGTAAACCTTGTGGGGTCTCTCTTAAGGAAGTGGCTTGATCACGGTTTGTGCATGATTTAGCCAAACTGTGCGACTAATCCGTGCACATCCTATTTTGAGGGTGAAATGATTTTTTCACCATTAATGATTTTTTCACCCTATTTTCTCTTTTCTCTCCTCTCATTCTAGTAGATGGCCTCTGTTTATTCTCCAATGAGATCTCATTTCCTTAAATATAGGCATTGAATTATCTTCCATGTCCAAAGTCTGAATAAAGATTCTTCATAAGCATCGGATCCATCTTTGATAATATTTATAATCACATCCCATCCTATTTCAATTTATCTTCAGGTTTGTTTCACTATTTAGGTGAAAACTCTTTTGACCTATTTTTAGGGAGTTGGACCATTTCTACGATTTCTTCAAACCTACTTCTAATTTGAGGCCTCCATTAGATGAGGAGTCGTCAACATCCCAATGGTAGGTGGTATCACCATTTTCCCCAATAGTTTTGTTGTTGCGTATCTTTTCCATTATGAAGTATGCCGACCTTTTTGTTCATTTTTTTTGTTCATTGAGGTTTAATTGAGTTATTCATAATAAAATGATATACACATATTTTTTAAATATTGAGGATCATTATTTACTATACTAGAGGAATATGAACTTGGTTATGGACACCCCTTGGGTGCGCCACCTTGAATTGACCTTGTGTAATTAAATGATTAATTTCAAAAAACGTCGTCTAAGGATTTGTCTTAGATTATAAATGGTTTTGCCTCTATTATATAAATTTTAATGAAACCAAGGAACCTCCTAAGTGATTGTCCCAAATTATAATTAAAATTAACCAAGTTGGTGGTTTCCCTATTGACTTTTTCACCTTCTAAGTGCCTTATTGAGATTTATAAATTTAATTTCCATGTTTAGATAATTAAATAGATTTATTATATGGAATGAATTATGAAAGAGTGGATAGTCCATGTCATTTCCTCATGTTTTATTAAATGTTTAAATTGAATTTTTATGCCTTGATTATAATGGCCTTGGTAAATATGATGCATGAGAGGTAATGCCACATGGATTATATTATTATTAAGATTATGCCTTGATATAGGGTATGGAATGATGGTAAGGGTTCTATTGGGATTGACAGTTTCACACTCCCTTACTTCGGGTATTGAGCATGAAGTCTCACACCATTGACACTATTTTTAAGGTTGGCATGATGCACCACGTCCCTTGATCGAGTGTTGAAATGATGGAACACTCACCATCCTTATTGTAAAGCATGACATTTCTCACTCTTTATGAGATGTAGGGTATAGTCTCTCCACTACACCACCTTTACACCCTCACTACTAGTCGTTAGCCTCTAGCATATGGGGATGCACGCTTGAGGCAATGTGACCCATCAGCTTGGGATACAGGTTAAGTAGATATTGGGTTAGGATGTTACAAATGACCTTATGGGTGTTGATGGTGATGAGGTTGTTTAGTACGATGAAACTTCTTATGAGGTTTAGGTTGATGATTATGGTAGTAATGACTAAGATGATAGTGGTGACCATGAAAAGGATTCTTTAGAATGAGATATTGATCTGATACATTTCTAAATTTATATTTATGATACTTCAAAGATTTCGGATGGTGTTTTATGAATAAAAATGATTCCATATATGTGTAATCATTTGGTTTTTAATTTATTAACTGGTTGAATATAAAATATAAAATATTTTTCCTATTTTGAATTCATATTATGATTGGAATTGATATGCTAGATAGTTTTTATTCTGAGTTATGTTTCTAGGTTGTTTGCATGGGATGTAGGCTGGATAAAATGGCTACTTCCTCATATAAAGGCTATACCAATAGTTTTTAGAAATCGTAGATACAGAATAGTTATGCCAACGGTTCCATGAACTATTGGTATAGCCTCTGTTGACATAGAAGGACTATACCAATGGTTTCCTAAAACCACTTGTATGGATCCAGTTTATACGAATGGTTTTAGGAAACCATTGGTATAGCCTTATCCTAACATGGATATTGAAAATGGTTTGGAAAACTATCGGTATAGGCTATATGAACAATTTTCCAGTCTATACCAAGAGTTTTAAGCTATTGGTATAACCCATGTTTCTTGTAGTGATATATGAATATTGAAAATGAATAAATAAATAAATAAACATTTTATTTATTTTCCAAAAATGAGATATAAATACAAACATTTCATATTTAATTTAGGTATAAAAATATCTTATTTTTAATACCTAAAACTTATCATTTATTTTTTTTAAACTATAAGTATTTTTCACCAAAATATTAAATTTAATAATTTTTTTCATGAATCACATTTGATGATTGATAGTGAAATTATCAATCATAATGTGTGACTCAATTGGTGCTTACGATAAGAGATGTTGTAAAATAGTAACCCTAATGTATTGAGAAACACATATGTAGCAAAGTAAGAGATTAAATTGCACAAAGTCAAACCATTAAGTATTGAGTAACCCATATATAAGAGTGTAACCCTTACATTTCATTTATATGGAAAATTAATATATCCTTTCTATGGGGCATGTAGACTCTTACATAGGGAAAATATTTATTAATGATATAACCTATATCACAACTTTGACTCACTATTCTATTTTCATGAAACCAAAATTTCAGTCATAGCCAATGATATCACATATCATAGCTTATATCATTGAAAAAAACAATGATATTTTGATGTACCTTACCCTTCAATACAAACTAGTCATACCCTATGACTAATTAGAAATAGTATTATGATATCTTATATCACAAATCCAAAGTGATTTGTTGATGGATATTCATCCGTGACATATCTTTCACTACAATATGGCCTCAAAAAAAATTATGATATGCATGTTCTTCACAAAAATAGTAAAAGAAAGTATTAATTAATTGATGAAAGTGGATCTAATACCACTTATGGGTTTTGTTGGATCATCATATAATCAATATAGTGGAAGAAAAAAATAAAACAATGCATGATCTATCATCAACAAACCAACATGCAGAATGAAGAATATAAATAATAGAAAGTGTACCTTATAAGAAATGTACTCCATATCTATTATGATTGATGAAACATGATTTATGAAGATCAAAAAGTGATAAATAATAGAATCCCACCTCTATAGGACGTACACAATCCATTATAATCCTCATTCGTAGTGAGAGGACCCTCGATGTATTTTTCTTATTGTGCTCCTGGGATCCTGATGATGGTTGTCTTATGTTGTTTCTATCGGATTATCCTTCCACGACTCTTCCCTCACATTCCTCAATGCCTCTACAAGTCAGATTTAAAGCTATGATATAAAGAGGTTTTGGGTTTCATGATTCGCCTATCGATGAGCCTCATGGCGCTACCTGGGTCGGTCTGCTCCTACATTCTTCACTCCTAGTTTCGGGATTGGTGTCTAGTCATGGACACACTTCTCTGTTGAGACCCTAGTCTTATTTAACAAATGCTCTGGCTTTCAGTTATTTCTTCTCTCTCCAAGTTGGTTAATGGTGACGGTTTCATAGAGGCTTTGGGATGTGCATTTGATTGGTCAATGGTGTTCCAGGAGGTCCTTCCACTGTTGTCTTCACTCTGATATGTGGTGGTTCCCATATGATGTTTGCTATGTGTGATGAATCACGGGTTCAGTGTTTCTTGGTTCTGGTTTGGCTTTCCTGGTGTGGGTCGTCTTGCCCACTAAAATCCCTACTCTAACCTCAAGTACCTCTACACCTCTCCTAGTCAGATCTGGATCAGTGGAAAATAAGTGGTTTTGGGATGTGGGATTTGGTGGTTGATGGTGTTTCTTGCATGAATGGAGTCATTTTCTTCCCTTGAATTCATTAATGGTGAATTTCATTGGTGAATACAACAACATCATTAAAGTTGTTTCATTCTTTTTTGGGGATTTTGTTCGGTGTTTTTGAGTGAAGTTTGTGATTTATGGTTTGATACTTTATGGTGGAAATGATGGAGTTCTCAGGTGGCATTTTGTAGGATGGTATCTTTCTCGATGGTGGAGGTGTTGACGGTTGTAGGTTTCTTTTGTATTTTAAATGCTCTGGTGGTCATCAGTGCCAACGGTGAGGGGAGATCGACGATGGTGGTGTACCTAGTCCTGGTGTGGGTTCCCCGGATTGAGGCCTAGGGTTTAGTGTTGGAGAGTTACATTTTTCAAGGTGCGCAAATCAAGGAACCTCTTCAAAAGAGGCAGTATGATGGTGTTTATTTGAAATTCAAATTTTGAAATGTTTAATTCAATTTGTTTTCAAACGGGTGATTTTGGTTGCAGATGACAATGGAATGATGCCACTACTATAAATTTTACCTATTACAATGGTTTAAAACCCTTGGAATATCCCCTAGAACTGTTGGGATATCCTATCCGAACGGTTTCAGGAACCGTTGGTATGCGGGGTATTGCAGTTGCTCTATACCAACGGTTTCTGGTGAACCGTTGGTATAGGTGGTCTGAAATTAATCTGTCCCAACGGTTTAAGTAAAATCGTTGGTACATATTTGTACCAACAATTCAATAACTGTTGGTATACATACCATCCAGCATACATACCAATAGTTTTTGAACCATTGGTATCTATTCTATCCCAACATTTTCATTGAAACCGTTGGAATATATGTTGTCCAGACTGAATACCAACGGTTATGTGAACCTTTGGTATATGTTGTCCAGCATTTGAATACCAACGGTTCTGTGAACCGTTGGCATATTTTGTCCAGGATATTGAATACCAATGGTTTTTTGAACCGTTGGTATATCCTCTACTCCCCAGCTAACATCAAAGCTGGACAAAGGACATAAACCAGACCTATAAACCCACTTCAAGTAGTAAACTTACACCTCTAAACCTATAAAACATGCACCTCTAAACCTATAAAACCTTCACATCTAAACCTTCAAAACCTACACCTGTAAACATGCACCTCTAACAGTCTTCCAAAGAACATTTTACACCTATAAACCTACACCTATAAATGTAAACCTACACCTCTAATAGTCTTCCAAAGCACATGTAAACCTGCACCATCATGCACCTCATATAGAAGTAGCTTCACATGATGAGTGGGAAAAGTCACTAGGTTTTTTCCATCCTGTTTTAGACTATTCTGAGTCTAAAAATGTTGAAGAATATTCTAGAGAGCATAAATGCTCAGGGTGGTTTTACCTTGGTAGAGGATGAGGCGTTGTGTAATGGGGATCCCTCCTCTGGTTCCAAATTTCCTAGACTATCATATCAGGACTCATATGGATATATTGATGGTGATGACCATATTATTACACCAGATCATGGTGGAACAACTGTCTCATTTGGAGTTGGTACATATCCTAAGGGATCCTTAGTTAAGTAGATTGACCAACCAGGTGAGCTTCAGGCTTTTCCCTTAGATGTTCCTACCAAATCATAACATGTAGAGGCTGATTTACCTAGTGTTGAGAGAGTTGTTTCCCCAGTGCCTTCAGATTTTGTATCCATAGTATATTAATAATATTCTAGAGAAATACTTCTTTTAGATTTCAGGGGAATTTTGAGTTATCGGGAACCTCCTATTATTGCATCTATATCTTGTGCTCCACCTCCCTCAACTTTAGTTGATGCTGATTCGATCTAGTCTATAGTCAAATAGTATCTCCATGTTGTTATAGGTGACGTTCATTCATCTCATTAGGATTAATTGAGGCAGATTCTGTAGAATGGGTTTTCAAGGAATACATTGACCAGTTGAAAGTGATGACCACTCTACTCAAGCTATTCATGGAGGAGAATATTTATTTAGTATTATGGAGAGATGAGGAAATATTATTATTGAAATTTTCAATATTATGAAGCCATTCCTATATGTATCCAATACTCTAGTGGCTTCCGGCTGGAAGTTAAAAGTGAAACAGTAAAGTGGACTCTAAAGTCTGCACTGCTATAGTGGTCAAAGTTGCTACAGTTCCCGAAAATTTGGATCGGGGGCCTTTGGCACCCAGACCCCTAGATCAAGGGAACGTTGCCTCCTACAACCCCCAATGAGCTCACTGTAGAGCTCAACCCATGATATTTGCGGGCCACAAGCATTCGGCCCAACCGGATTGGGCTATACCAATCCTACAATCTCCCTTGTTGCATCCCTTGATGAGAAGGAGGTTAAGAGTGCCCTTTTTTCTCTAAATCTTGAGAGTTTGGCTGGTCCTGATGGGTTCACAAATAAATTCTATATGTTCTATTGGGACATAGTTCATGATGAGATCCTTAACTCTATGAGGGAGTTCTTTATCCATGCCTCAATTACCTATGGAATCAACTCCAATTTTATTTCCCTAATCCCAAAGAAGGAAAATGTTGTGGATGTAAATAATTTTAGACCTATTTATATTGGGAATACCTTTCCAAAAATCATTAGAGAAATTATTTCTATGAGGTTAGGTCCCATTGCTCGTGGGTTTATCTCTTCAAATCAGCCCCCCGGACATCCCTTGGACACCCCCCAAGAAAGCCCCCCTAGACACCCCACCTTCACGCTACCCCCCTTCCCTACAGACCCTCGGCACCCCCCCCCCCCTCTCGGAGAGACCTTGGACACCCTCCTAGATATCCCCTCTTAGAAACCCCACCTACACCCTCCCCCTACCCTGCAGACCCCCGACACCCCCCCCCAGACAGCCCTTGGACACCCCACCTGCACCCTACCCTGCGGACCCTCCCCCTGGATAGCCCTTAGACACCCCCTGGAAAGCCCCTCCTAGACACGCCACCTACACCCTCCCGCCTACCCTGTAGACCCCCCGACACCCCCCCCCCCCCCGGACATCCCTTAGACACCACACCTGGATAGCCCCTCCTAGAAAATTCTATAGACATCAGTACCTTCACTTCATTATGAAAGAATGCTAAATGAAAAATTCCTTGAAACTTTTCCAAGAATATTCTTTGTCTAGATTAGTCTGAATAATAGACTTCCACCACTTATAACTCAGACCCTCTAGTAGGATGGTTACAAAAATAACCTTAAGAGACTCATAAATCTAAATCTAGATAAAAATATCCCCAACCTTCAGTACCAAAACCAATTCATCCTAAGAATCTTGTTACCTAGGAATTATTATGGGGATACCATCTTGATCCTGGGGATCCTAGGTGTTCCTTCAAGATCGATTTATTCAAGGCTTTTGATTTGGTCAGGTGGGACTTTTTATGGGATGCTTTGGATCTGCTTGGCTTTTCGGCTAGGTTCTTGTCTTAGGTTAAAAGATGCGAATCTACCCCAATGTTCTTGGTGAAGATTAATGGCAGTTTACATGGATACTTTTCGGGGAAAAGAGGGCTTAGGAAAGGGGATATGCTTTCACCTTTCCTTTTTGTGATTTGCATGGAGTTTTTCTCACGCATCCTGGACTCCCTTATTTCATATTTAGATTCTTACAAGTTTCATTGGCGATGTGGTAAATCCTTTATTTCTCACATTTGTTTTGAAGATGACCTTATCTTATTTTATTATGGTGATTTGGATTCAGTTTTAGTCTTGAAGCATGCTTTGGATATTTTTTCTTCCCTGACTGGATTGAAAGTTAATCTTTTGAGGTCCCTAATGTTTGCGGCTGGTACCTCTCCTAATGTTTGTGATTCTATTGAGGCTGTTATGGGGGTTATGAAGGGGTATCTTCCTCTTTTTTATCTGGGAGTTCCCCTTATCACTTAAAAGCTTATATCTCTTGATTTTGTAGTCTTGGAAGAGAAAATTGTTCTAAGAGTTAAAGTTTGGACTAATAACTCTCTCTCTCTTATGTTGGGTGGTTACAACTTGTTCAATCAGTTCTTTTTAGTATGCAAGCTTATTGGTGTTATCAATTCATTTTACCCAAGAGAGTGGTCAAATCCATTAAAGCCACCCTTAATAATTTTCTTTGGAAAGTTCACTCACTGACTTCCTCTGGGGGTGGCCTGCTATTTTTTCTGTGCTGGAGGTATGGTTTGGATGGGGGCTGGAGTACTGTTTTTGCAGGCTGGTTGTTTTGGATGTATGTAGTGAGAGTTGTTTTCTGGTGGATGGGGTGCTGGTTTGTTGTGGAGCTGGGTGCGGGCTGGTGGTGTGCAGGGGCTGGGGTTTTTGGCTATTGTGGTTGGTGTATGTGGCTGGTTTGGGCTAGAGTGGCTGGTGCGTGTTGGAATGCAGGTGGTAGGGGATGGAAGGGGGTGGTGCGGGTTGGAATAGATGGTATGGGGTTGTTTTGTAGGTGGCAGGGGGTTGGTGGGGGTTGGTGCGGGTTGGAATGCAGGAGGCTGGGGGCTGGTGTGGGTTGGAGTGGCTGGTGTGGGTGGGAAGGCAGGTGGCAGGGGGATGGAAGGGGGCTGGTGCGGGCTGAAATATGTGGCAGGGGGCTGTTGTGGGCTGGATTGCAGGTGGATGGGGGCTATTGGGCATGTGGCAGGGGCTGGTGCGGGTTGGGATGTAGGAGGTCAGGGGCTGGGGAGGGCTGGAACTGGTGGGTGGGGCTGTTTTGCAGGTGGCAGAGGGCTGACATGAGTGTTTTTCATGTAGCTGGGGATAGGGGTAGGTGTGGTGGCTGGTGTGGTGGCCGGTGCGGGCTGGATTGCAGGAGGCTGGGGGCTGGTGTGGGCTCAAATGCAGGTGGAAGGGGGTTGGAATGATGGTGGAAGGGGGCTAGTTGCAAGTGGTGGGGGGATGGTGCGGGCTGATTTGAAGGTTGTAGGAGGGGCTATTGCGGGCTGGAATGCTGGTGGCAGCGGTCTGAAATAAAGGTGGAAGGGGGCTGGTGTGGGCTAGATGTGGCTGGAGCAGGGCCAAATCACGTCATTACCGTGGCGTGACCGCGGCGTGTTGGCTCGGTCCAGCGACATCTGTGGGGCAGCATCTTCCGGCCAGGAGCAAAGGGAGTGGGAGGAGGCAGGGCAACATTTCATCCATCACCCTGCTGGCAGAAATTGTGATTAGTCAGTCGCAACATTGATCACAAGACTCATGTAATACTATCACTGCGAACCACTGCGGGGTGTCATCCTAGAGCAAGGCCAAATCATGGCATTACCACGGCGTGGCCGCGGCGTGATTGTGGCGTGACCACGACATTATCGTGGCATGATCGTGACATGTTGGCCCAGTCCAGCGACATCCATGGGGAAACATCTTCCAGCCAGGAGCGAAGGGAGCAGAAGGAGGCAGGGCAAAATTCCGGCTGTCGCCCCGTCGACAGAAATTGTGATTAGTCAGTCTCAACATTTATCACCAGAATCATGGAATACTATCACTACGAACTGTCGTGGGGTGTCATCCTAAAGCAGGGGAAAATCCCGACATTACCACGGCGTGACCATGGCTTGACCGCGGATTGACCATGGCGTGACGGCGGTGTGACCGCGATGTGTTGGCCCGGTCCAACGACATCAGCATGGAAGCATCTTTCGTCCAGGAGCAAAGGGAGCAGGAGGAGGCGGGGTAACATTCCGGTCATCGCCCCGCCAACATAAATTGTGATTAGTCATTCTCAACATTGATCACAAGTCTCATGGAATAGTATCACTGTGAACCACCACGGGGTGTCATCTTAGAGCAGGGCTAAATCACGGCATTTCCGCGGCATGACCGCGGCGTGACCACGACTTGACC
Source organism: Viscum album (assembly GCA_963277665.1). NCBI lineage: Eukaryota > Viridiplantae > Streptophyta > Magnoliopsida > Santalales > Viscaceae > Viscum > Viscum album. The sequence goes on from OY728147.1 coordinate 40,944, forward strand.
GCGGCGTGACCGCAGCATGACCGCGGAGTGACCGCGGCGTGACCGCGGTGTGACTGCGGCGTGACCGCGGTGTGACCGCGGCATGACCGCAACGTGACCGCGACGTGACTGGGGCGTGACCGCGGAGTGACCGCGGCATGACCGCGGCGTGACCGCGGTGTGGCCGCGTCGTGACCGCGACATGTTGGTCTGGTCCAGCAACATCCGTGGGGCAGCATCTTCCGGCCAGGAGCAAATGGAGCGGGAGGAGGCGGGGCAACATTCCAGCTGTCGCCCCACCGGTAGATGATAGAACAAATCAACTATTTAATATGCTATAACGAGGGATTTCCAGAAGGTTGTAGCGTGTGGATCAATGGCGCAGCGTCTAAAGGGAAACAAAACGACTGAAAAGAATCATACACCCTACACAAACCATTTACAAATTCATTCACTTTTCCTAAACATGGAAATTTTATTTATAAAATTTAAAGCGTGAAAAGGAAAGTGTCATGGTCAAGGCATATGCCTACTCGGGCAATGTCATTTGAGTTAAACGAGTATGATAAGACAATTTATATTATTCAAAGAAAACAAAAACTAACTAGCCACAAAACAAACACCAACAAGAGGCATATGAAAGACTCAAACCAAATTTAAACATGATACAAATAACTATCACTACTCTTTGGTTTAGAAGACAGTGCACCTTCGTGGAAGGGGTTTTATTATAAAATCATGGCATTAATTTATCACACAATTCATTTAATTATATTTAACATTTATTCTAAAACTCATTCAGTACAAATAACATGCAATAATTTAAGCAACTAAATCAACATAACTATCACTGTGAGTTTTTGCAGACAGCGCACCTTCATTGGAGGGGTTTTATTATAGAAACATGACTTTATTTATCAAATGAAACAATTATATTAAAGAACATTTATTCAAGATATGAAATTCAATATAATTAAGCAGAATTAAGAAAGAAGCTAAATTCAATTTAAAGCATTCTTGAATTAAAGAGGCTAGAAGAGGGATCCTACCTCAAGGTGGAACCAAACCATCCACTTCATCTCTTGGAGCTTTCTAACTAAAAGTTACTGCTCCCCCACTAGGTATACGCATCTTCACACACATGCAAGGACACCTAGCCCCTATGCACACACCTGCATGGCCATGAGCATGTGCAAGGGGATCCTTGCACATATTCTTATATGAATATACCAGTCTCCACTCACCTGCATATGCATTTATATATATATATACATGGGCACACATATCCCCATACGTGCATAATCACTGCCATGGTTGACTATACACGTAACGGGTGGACCCACATACATATACTTTTTTACCTATGCACATGCAAGAGAGTCTCCCTTAACTTGGATACTTGAAACCAATGAGTAGGGATCAATGCACTACACAAAGGATATTAGGAACATTAAAACACATAAAGGATGCTACATAACTAGTGAGAAACCAAAAAACAACATTAAATCCTTACCTCAATTGGGAGAACCAAATCCACCCGAACCAACATGAAATGATCCAACACCCTACTGAAAACATAATATGGAGTCAAAAACACTGAAATACCCAAATACATGAGGTGCGAGACAAGTAGTAACCATATAATCTTACCTCGTATCAAAGTTGGTGGACTGAATCAATCTGAACCCCATTTTCCCCCCTTCACAGGATATAACTACCCTTTGTCCACAGAAAGAAGTAAAAGACCTAAGTGGCCAATGCGGTAAAGAAAATAAAATAAAAACTAAACTAAAACATACCTGTCTCCTATGACTATACATGTCACCACCCAATATATAAGAACCACAATGCCCCATGGGTAAAATCATGTTCCTGCAAGCAAGGGGGGAATAGATCCATGTTTCCAAATGATTCTATCAAATAGTACATTCCTATTAATTAACAATTATTCTTCCTGTTAATGGTATATAATTAGTTTGTCTTGAGTTTCAACTTAATTTGGTTTTGTTCGATACAAGTTTTTATCCCACCCGATAATAAAAGTTTACTAGAGGACCCAATTTCTGATCAAATAGAATATATCATAACAAAAAATGGATCCACGCCTATGAAGAAGGTTGAACATGATAATAAATATTGTTCGATCATATAGTCTGATGAGTTATAAAAGGTTAAACCAAAAAAATGAAAAACATTGAGAGTTCTCTAATTGCTCAAGTGAATATGAAATTTTCAAACAATAATAAACATGTGAAAGAAGAGAACCCCATGTTTCCTCAACATAAATGTTTAGAATGTGAGAAATAATAAAGCGCAAAGAAAATAAAACACTTTTGAGCTACAAAGGAAAGTGCTCCAGGGTTGAGAAAAAAGCCTAATAACTTAGAGGTTGATAAACCCACCTTAATACCATACTTGTTGATATAAAACAACACTCGAATGGAAATTTCACATAACATGCATTTCACATATATATTTGTTTTGAAGGAAAATAATTTTGCAAAATGAATCCTTCATATAGTGTTGTTATTCCATTGAAAAAATCAACATGGATAAAATAAAAAATACATTCTTGTTAATCACATCTCTAAAAAAATTTCAACACCTTTCCCATGAGTTAATGCCATATTTATAGGGAACTTTTCATCTAGATAACACTATATAATTTAATAAAATATGGTTACCCATTCAACTGTATGTGAATCCAAAAAGAACCTCACATTTATCCATAAACCAATTTCCCTTCACATGCATCATGAACATATTAAAACAATATGCATTATATAACATTTTCATTTGAAAATTATAACACTCCATTCACATGACAACTGCATCCACAAAGCATCAATGGTATGAATAATTCTACACATAAAATATTTTTAACATTTTTATGAGATCCAAATGATTTCACATAGAATATGATATTCTTTATGAAACTTGAAACACATCATATATTGTTCACCTAAATCAGAAATAAATAATGTTCTTGTGGTATCTTCGATGTGAACTTCCAATGATTTATATCTACAAACACTACAATGATAACTATTTTTATGTTTTGAGAAAACCAAAATCAATCATATATCACAGTATGATATTGATTTTCATGAATTCATTAATTTAATGTTGAACATAAAATTATCCTACCAACACTTGAGCTCTAGGTTGACACCCGAGGTATGCCAAACTTGATTCAATAGAGTTCTATATATGTCTGTCCATGCCTACCATTATCTAGGATGATTTCCTTGACAAGGAACCATGAAAAGTCACATTACCCATTCCTTGGACCACTGACCTAACACACATTACCAATTCCAGGGATATCTCTCAACTTCCATGGGTTAATGGACTTTATGTGAATTCTCATTATAGAAAAGATTACATTCCCAAGGAGAATAAATTATGCTAAGTGTGGAGTAACCATTCCAGGTATTATATAACCATGCGTCAAGAACAACCAAGAGCAAAACCCCTAACAAAACACCAAAACATAACAAATATTTTGACATATGACACATTTTTTAATTCATTAAAATTACCATTTCTCATTCCTCATATTCCATTATGTCAAATATCAGTTCTTGTCAATATAACATTGTGTCTTTTCCAATTTCATACCAATTATATAGTTACATGCTAAATTATCAATTCACGTTTCAATTGTGTCAATTCCAATTCACATACTGATAATTACAAATTATAATTCACATGTCATGAGAAGAACAAATTCAATTCACAATTCTATTCATTCCTTAATAAATTTCTCATTCCATGTATAAGGCACTAGACTCATACCATCCATGCTCTAACCCATGGTTATAGATAAGAACACCTCTTTGGTGGCCAAAGGATCATGGTTTTCAACACCAATGGACCCAACGGGATATGTGGAAGTTCTAACAGTAAGGATTTGAGAAATTTCCATGGATTTTAAATAGAAGAGGTCACACACACAACATGATGACACTATCATACATGATGTAGATACTATAAAACCAATGAAGACATTAGGGAGATTTTTCAAATCACCCACCTCAATAAAAATAATATTAATCCGAAAACATAAAATTTTGATGAATTTAATCCACCATAATACCATATGGAAACTGATAAATACACCACATCAAGTCCATTAGAATAATATCAAAGTGGAAAATAAAAGGAATTCACTAATTTCGAGCAGAATGCAATGAATCTAGATGTTTGAATCGGATAATGGATTGAGAGATCTATGATTCAAGGTATCTTACAAATGAGGTAGACACGAATTAGGGTTGAAATCCTGGAGATATCCGTTCTGGAGAAAGTGAGATCGCGATGGAGGATGTGAGCTCGCCAAGTAGGGTTCATGCTCGGGAGGTAGGGTTATATGAGAGATCTTGTTAGAGGAGGAGATATCGTTTAGTGGAGAGATCTGTTCGAGGGGAGATTCTCTTCGACGGAGGAAGTGATCTCGCAGGTTCATGCTCGTGAAGTAGGGTTTGACGGAGGAGAGATATGTTCAACAATTTGCATAGAGATCTATTCACGGGTTAGATATGATTATTTGGGGGTTTTTCCCAACAGTTTCTAAAACCGTAGCGAAATATTATTTTTTTTTGGGGGGGGTTCCTACGGTTTCTAAAAACTGTAAGAAAATATTGCGTAATGTAATCCATTCCCAACGGTTTAATGAAATCGTTCGGAAAACACATCAAATTATTACTTAAACCAATGGGTTTTTCAAACCGTTGGTATGCAAGTGTTGGTATAAGTGGGATTTCCACCAGTGTGGCAGTATGGATTGAATGACAAGATGTTTTTATGAGTTGATAGTAAATGACAATGGGATATTTACTACGAAGTTGCTACTATTTTTCTGAATCTGGTTTTTGTGTTTTACATCTGCTGATCTTTGGAATTTTGATGTGTTTGAATTATGTACTATGTGGTTACCACTAACCAATAAAGTGGATTTTAGAAAATTAAAAAAATATATTTGCAGGATAAATGAAGGAAAGAACATAGATAATGTGAAAATAACCATGAACCCATACTATAATCCTATCGTAAGCTACAATAAGGGAATCGTATACCTTACATGATATCATAATTTGTGATATGCATCACATTCATATTGCAAGATATGACTAAGGGGATATCATACAATATTATATCCCTATTTTAATTAATTTCCAACATGTATAACTCTCACAAGTTCCAAATTTAATGTAATGGAGCTTCAGTACCCCTTTAGCTACAAATACTCACATGTTTTTCTCACTCTGGTGCCCATGACGATAATGCCACAACCTTAGACTTTCATACTTTGATGACCATAAAATCACTGCTCCATCCAAATTCCATTTCAAATAGTTTACCTACTTTGACGCCCTTGTACATCACAATGGGTCCATGAGTAATATTTCATATTATATTTTTGAATATTGTTTCGAAAGTCGCTTCATCTAGATAACCTATCAAAAATAGATTCTTTCAAAACCTTAGTATATTCAAAACCCTTGTAAATTCTAGAAGCTTTTATTTGACATTCAGACTTTAATTTCACCCTTCCATATGATCTCAAGAGCTCCATCATAAGCAAGATGGACCCTACCAAACCTTCTAGACATATATTTCACCATGTATCCCCTCCCACCCATAGAATATATCAATTCCCCAAAATCAATGATCCATGATTCCAATAGAATGTTAAAACTTAGTAATAAAATTCTTCTATCCTTAGATACAATGTTTATAGAACTTTCAGAAGTGCCCCTTCTGAAATTAACTTCATGATCCCTACAATCCTTCTTTAGATGATCCTTCTTCCCGCAATACCAAAATATGGGTCCCAAACCTACCAACTTACTTCAACTACTTTCCCTCTTCTCTATAGACATATTACAACCTTTCTATGAAATGTAACATCTTATTCTTTCTACATTGAGCACAATTTAAAAAGCAACCCAGAATTCCCTTCACCTTGATCTCTTCATTTAGAATAAGATCACCTACTCATTCCAAACGACTCTAGATAATGTTGAATTCATTGACATGATGAACCATTGTCTTTCCATACGATATTCTAATACCGTATATGCATTATGAAAAATTTATTCATTATTGTTAGCTTCTCATACATATTAGTAAGAGCTTTCATCAACTCCATGGGGACTTCACCTCATAGAAATTGTAGGAAACCCATTTTCCAATGACATCTATATCACACCAAGTACCACCCTATCAAGTCTATCCCATTTTTCTTTTTTATTGCTTTCAATTTGACTCCCTTCAATGGAAGATATAGGTCCTTCTATAAAGTATAATCTTTTATCTACATCTACCAACATCTATATCCAATTTCACTGAGCCTTGATGAATTATAATCTATACTACCACTTGTTGGGATCCACGAAACCACTGAACCAGAGGAAAACCACCAGAACTTCAAATATAGACAAAATTCCATAACTCCTATAATCGAATGATCCCTTGAAACGATGTACCATAATTGAGAAGAAAATGCACCCCATCCACCACACTAAACAACCTCACACTCACAGACTCACAACTCCCAAAAGAAAAACAAAATTTGAAACAAAAACACAAGGAATGAGAAAAAGAGATTATGTGGTTTGGACATTAGTCTTACACTATAGGGGAACACTACTGCTTTATTTTATACAAACAGAAGAATAAATTAAAGTCTTTAGTTTCCCACAGTTCTATAAACAAGTGGAACCACCCATCTATATATAGTGGGGTCCAGATGACAAAACTATTTCTACTACCTTCTGAAGTTTGTAGGAAGCACACCATTGATCATGGTCACCTCCAGTGGCTCGTAGATCACACTGCCTCAACCGCTGTCTTATAATGAATAGTGAAAGCTCCCATTACACAACCCATTAATTATTCTGACGTAGCTATTGTAAACCTCCATTTAGTCAAACACATCAAACAAAGTTCACCCTACCTAAAGACTTCTCCCACACTCCCATCATACGAACCCAACCACGAGTCCCTTGGTTCTGAAACACAACCTTTTGGACCATCCCTGCCTTTTTTGGCCTTTCACTACCATAAAACCCTTCTAGGTTTGAACCTTGAGTATCAAAATCTCTTCTTCCAGACATAAAAAATTTGAACTATGAAATGAGTCCCTAGAAATCCTAATAATATTAGTGGGGTTAGGCCTTGATAAACGGAGGGAGCCCAACCATTATAGAGATAAATGGGTGTCAATCGGAGAGAGGATCGATCAAGGGAGAGGGGTAAAATTCACACATAGAGAATTGGGGGAAGGTTTAATTATGGTTTCATATTTTTGTCATAGAGGATAATAAAGATCTACTGTTAAATATATTTTTTCACGATAATTATTTAAAAACTGTTGTGAAATGTAAAAAATTATAGTAATTAAAACTTAATATTTAGTGATATTTATTAAAACCATCACAAATACACATTTGGTTGTTTTTAAGAAGGTCTATAAAAGGAGTCCATTGCTTCATTTGTATTGATAGGAGATACAAATCATTATAACTCAATTTATCCTTATTTCTTCCTTAACTAAGTGGGTACTAACATACTTATGGAAATCGAAGATCCTTCCAAAGAGATTGGATATTCCATTATGGTGGATCACAAGATAAAAATACCTGTTTGTTTTTAAGTGATCGGTATCTACTACACAAGGTGAAAATAACCTGGTAAAAGGTATGTCATATTTTATGTTTTCCATAATTTTTTATTTCCTTTTTACCAATTGATCTTAAAATGTGTTTTATGTTTTAGGGACATTTAGATATATTGGATCACATTAAAAAACATCAGTATTGGTTGAAACAATGTTGGATTGAAAACAAAATTCAAGTGGACAAGGAAATGAAGATTTGTAATAGTCATGATAAGGGTTTATCATGATTTGTAGATTAAAAATTTGATGATAAATTAATTGTTAAAAAATCTATTTAAGTGAAAAAATTGATGAGAATTCAACCAATGGACTTCATTGTTAGTTTGGATTTTAGATATAAAATAGGTCTAGTTCTCTACAATCATGACATGGATGGAATCATTTAAATTAGCACATATTATGATATTATTACAACTCATAAGAAACTATGTCTCCCATGATCGGTTATCAAACAGAAAAAGGTACAAAAAATCATAAAAATTTGGTGGGAAACTTTTTTTATGGGGTTTCATGTGAAGAAAGTGACACCAACCGATAATGACAAGTAGTAAAAAGATTAATAGTGGGTATATTTTGTGAGCAATGCACTGAATCGAATCATTCATAGTGAACATCGAGTGGCTTGTATAGATGATTTGCTTTTATATGAGTTTTTTAGTCCAATAATAGATCTAATAATCAATACAGAGCTCAATAACAAAAGAATTTAAGTGGGAAAAAAGTTAAGTGGGGCCAACACAACTCCTCCATCTAATTAGCACAACTCAACACATTGAATCTCAAAACTAGTAAAATCATTCATTTGAATGAGCGGTTCTATAATATATAATTTATCCTATGATTCAAGAATACATCCAAGGCATCATTTTTTAGGAAACTTTCTTATAGATTACATATGTTGGGATTAACTCCAACACATCCGAATGCGTGCACCCACATGAACACACATTCATATTCTATGTTTTCCATACTTTATTGTTTATTTTTAGCAATTGATCTTAAAATTTTGTTTCAATCTTTAGTTACACATAGATATATTGGATCACATTAAAACGCATCAGTATTGGCTGAAATAATGTTGGTTTGAAAACAAAATTCGAGTAGAAAATGAATTGGAGATTTGTAATAGTCATGATAAGGGTTGATCATGATTTGTAGATTACACATCTGATCATAATGTAATTGTTACAAAATCTATTTGAATGAAGAATTTGATGAGAATTCAACCAATGGACTTCATTGACGGTGTAGATTTTAAATATACTCAAGAGGGGTACTTTACAATCATGACAAGGTTGTTGTCATTTAAATTAGTTCATATTATGCTTCTATTGCGGCTCATAAGAATCTATGCCTTCCATGATCGGTTATCAAAGAGAAAAAGAAGCAAAAAATCATGAAGATTTGTCAACTAACTTTTTTTTAATGTGGATCCATGTGAAGAAAGTGACACCAAAAAGATTAACAGCGAGTAGATTTTGTGAGCAATGCAGTGAATTGAATCATTCGTAGTGAACTTCGAGTGACTTGTGTAAAATTTCATGTGTCTTGTACAGATGGTTGGCTTTTATATGAGTTGTTTTGTCCAATAATAGATCTAATAATCACCACATAGCTCAATAACAAGATAATTTAAGTGGGAAAAAAGTTAAGTGGGGCCCACACAACTCCTTAACTAAACACATTGAATCTCAAAACTAGTAAATTCATTCATTCGAAAGAGCAGTTTTGTAATATATAATCTCTCTCACGATTCAAGAAGATATCCAAAGCATCATTTCCGAGGCAACTTGCTTATAGATTACCTCTGTTGGGCTCAAGTCCAACACATCCGAGCGCGTGCACCCACATGAACACACATTCATATCATCTGCAACACCTGTTTTGAACCCTCCAATTGTTGTCGGAGTCGGTGTTGGATCAACCGGTGACCTGGAAGACGTGGAAGGTGGATATAAAGAACCACGCATCCATCCATCCGTCCATACATCTGTACATGCATATGTATGTATGTATGTATATATTTATATGTGTTTATATGTATGCATTGACACACTTACATGGCGGTTTGGATCATGTAGAAGGAGGTGTGTGTATCTGAGGAGACGTGGGCGGAAAGCAGGTGGAGACTGTGCTTGTCGAGCAAGTAGCAGATGCCTGCGAGGAGGCCGTGTTTCTTGGGGGAGCAGATGCTGAACTGCCCGTGTTGCCCGCAGACGCTGAGGATGACGTTGGACGATGCCCATGTCCGGAACCGGGAGAGGGTTGCGGCGCAGTGTAGGTGGGTGGAGGAACCCTGATCCGCTCGCGGCGGCTGGCGGCGGCGGCGGCGGCGGCGGGGAAGTGCCTCTTGAACCGGCGGATCGCACCTCATCCCCTGCGCTCCCTGGATCCGTTCCAGCTTCTGGGTTTCAAGCATCTGCAGGGTGTGCTCTAGGGTTTTGATGTAGTTCGCTGCTTCATCAACAATGGCGGACTTGTCTGCCTGTAAAACCATGCAGAATTTCAAACAAAAATCGTGTGAATTAAAGAAGAATAAATGGGGGACCTTGGGCGGGAGGTGGGGAAGCAGAGCGTGGAGACTGGAGAACATGTTCCGCATCTTCTTCCTCCTCTCCCTCTCCGTCCATATATGCATCTCATGATCCGACTCCCCGCCGCCATTCTCGCCGCACTTTCTGGGGCCGCCGCCGCCGCCTCGCTTCTCCCTTTCCGGATCCAGGCCATTGGCGGCGGAGTGATTACCAGATCCCCATACCAGGCTTTCCCAGAAGAACCCTTCCTGCTCCACTCCTCTTTCAGAAGACATGGCTGCGTTCGTAATCAACAAGCACCGACCTTTATATGTATATGGTTAAGGCGGAAAAGGAGAGAAACCAGGGAGGGGGGGGGGAATAAAGGAAAGAGAGAAGCTTTAAGGTGGTTTTCCAGAAGACACCAAAATACAATCATACGCCGAATCAGTTTCCGGGAATCCATGCAGAAAACGCATATCTAAGACTGTTTACATGGGCCCTTTTCCACTTTTTACAATATAATACTACCCATAACACTTGATTACCCTCCATTGTTATTATTAATTTATTCACTTATTGAGTGATAACCAAGCCGTCCGTTAGGGGGGAAGAGGAATCCACATGCTTGAACCCGTCCCATTTATTATAAAGGTAATAATATTATTAGCATCAAATATTACCTCGAACTTATTTAATAATCAACCCTAAATATGTTCTATACCTTGATTATTTAATAAACAATCACTACAACAAAAATGTGTTAAAAATGGATTTATCACCGTTTTTTAGCGCTGATAAATGAGATGATTTCTCACCATTTTTGTAGCAGTGAGAAACGCTTCATAAGATCATTGCGTGATGCTGAGAAATATACATTGCAATAATCACCCGAACCAATATGATGACACTACTACAAAATCACAAATATTGGGCATTGATCATTATGAGCGCTAAGAAAAAATGGTGATAAATGGGTGGTTTTATAAAAGCGTTGATAATTGATACCTTTATCAACGCTAAAAACAAAAGTACATTTCTTAACGCTGATAAATGTCATATTCATGAGCGATTTTATCTAGCACTGATAATAGTGACATTTTTAGCACCAATAAAAAGTTATCTTCTTAGAAAAAATTGTATATTATTAAAAATCACATTTAATATAAAAAAATATTAATATTGATATATATATGATTTTCTTAAATATGAATTATATAATAGTAAATATGTATTTACACTTAATATGTCATATATTTAGTGAAAAATGTTAAAAATATTAACTAATTAATATTAATAGACGTATAATAACATTTTGTTATATCAAAGTCATTTAATTTTTCAATTTGACATATATATCAAATCATAAATATTTAATTATTATATCAATAATATTTGCTAACATTTTGTTATATCAATGTCATTTACACTTAATATGTCATGCAGTAATTTCACCCATACACAATTAATTCTATTATATAAAAGCACACATACACGGATAATAATTTGTTAATATAATCGTTTTGTATTTTTATTTATTAATATTTGATATTTGATATATTATGTTTTTAATTATTAAATTTTATTCATTTTCTATATTTTTATTTAATATATACACTATTTAAAAATGAATAAAATTACAAAAATATCAAACAAATAAAAATGAAAAATAATTGTGGATAGATTACAAATGTTGTTGTTTAAACACCACTTTTTATAGATACAATACTACCCATAACACATGACTACACTCCATTGTTATTATTATTTTTATTTTTTTATTGAGTGATTATCAAAGCATCCCGTCAGGGTTGGATAAGACACTACTACATCAGTGCTAAAAAAAAAAGAAGATGTTGTAAGAGCCTTAAAAAGACTACAACTTTTATCAGTGCTAAAAAACAAGGTTAAAGAGGGTCCTTTATCAGTGCTAGTTTAGCAGTGATAAAGGGGGCACTTTATCATTGCTTTTTGTAGCACTGATAAAGATGCTCTTTATTATCGTATTTTTAGCGTTGATAAAAGTCAAGTTGTTGCAGTGTGTTGCTGAAATTAGAGCACACTATAACAGCAAATAGAAAATTTATTTTCAATTAAATTCACATCACAGTACAAATAAACACTATACTCTGATTACAAACAATTCAAACATTAGTATGTATCATTACTTTGGTACGTACAATTTTTCATAAACATCATCAAATTCAAAAACATTAATGTTCTGTTATCTTTGGACACCGACCCCCTCTCAAAAGAACTTGATCATACTACCATTGGCCGAACAAACCACTCCATCTTGAGAAAAAGCGTGTGCCTATATAAAGAAACAATTCTTATGTTAGTAATACTATAAAGAAATAAATGAAACATAAATATGAAACAATGCATTAATAAAATATCACTTTTAAACTAAAAATATACAATTTGAGTCATATCAGGCACACCAAGTGTTGGATTAACGTGTGGTTTATTCTTATACGTCATAAATGATTTATGGATCATTATAGTAAATTATCAAAAAAATCTGACCACATTTTCTTGCTTTTAAGTATGTGACGTGTGTTTTGAACTAAAATGTCAATTTTAAATAAAAACATGTACTTTGAGTCATATAGGTCACACCATGTGTCAGATTAATGTACAAGTGATTCCTACACATTATAAATGATTTATGGATTATTGCCCAAAAATATCAAGAAAATCTGAAAGTGTTTCCTAGGTTTTCAGTGAGTAACACACGTTTTTAATTAAAACATCAATTTTAAACTGAAAACACACATTTTGATTCAAACCAATCACACCATGTGTTGGATTGATGTGCGAATGATTTCTACAGGTCAAAATTGACTTATAGATTGTTTTCCTAAAGTATTAAGACAATCCAAGAGTGTTTTCTTAGTATTCAGTGAGTGATAAATGTTTTTACCTAAAATGTCATTTTTAAACAGAAAACATACATTTCGAGCCATACCGGTCACATCGTGTTTCAGATTGAGATAAGGCTAATTCATACACATCAAAAATGACTTATCGATCATTGTCCTAAAGTACCAAAATAATCTGAATGTGTTTGCTCAGTTTTAACTATGTCACATATCTTTTGAACTAAATTATCAATTTAAAAACACACACTTTGAGTCATATCAGGCACATCATATGTCAAATTGATATGTGGTTGATTCATACATGTCACAAATGGTTTATGAATAATTTTCCAAAAGTATCAAGATAATCCCAGTGTATTTTCTTGGTTTTTGAGTATGTGATGTGTGTTTTGAACTAAAATGTTAATTTTAAATAAAAACGTACACTTTAAGTCATATCATCCATATTGTGTGTCAAATTAACGTGCGACTGATTCCTACACATCAAAAATGATTTATGGATCATTTTCTTAAAATATCAAGACAATAAGAGTGTGTTTTCTAGGTTTCCAGTGAGTGACTCAAGTTTTTTTTTACTAAAATGTCACTTTTAAACATAAAACACACATTTTAAGTCATACTGGTCACATCGTGTGTCAGATTGATGTTCAGATGATTACTAAATGTCACAAATGACTTATGGATAGTTTTCTTAAAGTATCAAGATAATATGATCCCGTTTTATTGGTTTTTAGTGATTGAAATATGTTTTTTTACTAAAATATCATTTTTAAACTGAAAAAACACATTTCAAGTCATACCGATCACACCCTATATGAGATTGAGGTATGAATGATTCCCACATGTCAAAAATTACTTATGGATCATTGTAATAATGTATAAAATAATTTGAATGTGTTTTCTTGGTTTTTAGTATGTCACACCTCTTTTGGACTAAAAAGTCAACTTTGAATAAAACACACAGTTTGTGTTATACCTGGCACACTTTGTGTCAGATTGATGTGAGGTTGATTCCTACTTGTCACAAAATATTTATGGATCAGTATTGTAATTTATTAAATCAATACAAGAATATTTTCTCAATTTTAAGTATTTGACATGTGTTTTGAACTAAAATGTCAATTTTAAATAAAAACATGCACTTTGAGTCATACCGACCACATCGTGTGTCGGATTGATGTTAGGATGATTCGTAAACATAAAAAATATTTTATTTATAATTGAATTAACATATCAATAAAATCAGAGTGTGTTTAATATTTTTTTAGTGAGTGAAAAATGTTTTTAACTAGAATGAAATTTCTAAAATAAAAACATGAATTTTGAGTCATACCAGTCACACCATGGGTCAGATTGACGTGCAGTTGATTCCTACACATCAAAAATGACTTAGGGATCAATATCCCAAAGTATCAAGACAATATGAGTGTGGTTGTTTGGTTTTTAGTGATTGGAACATTTTTTTTAACTAAAATGCCATTTCTAAACTAAAAACACACATTTTGAGTAATGTCGATCACATCATGTATCAGATTGAGCTATGATTGATTCCTACAACTCACAAAAAACATATGGATCATTGTACTAAAGAATCAAAACAATCTGAATGCAATATTTTGGTTTTATGTATGTCACACTTCTTTTGAACTAAAATGTTGACTTTAAATAAAAACACACACTTTGAGCATTCTGGTCACACCGTGTGTCATATTGATGTGTGGTTGATTCCCACACAACCAAAATGAAATATGGATCATTTTCTTAACGTATCAATATTTTTCAAGCATGTTTTATTATTTTTGAGAATATACCACATGTTTTGAACTAAAATGCCAATTTTAAATAAAAATAGACACTTTGAGTCATACCGACCATACTGTGTGTTAGATTGATGTGCGGTTGATTCTTACACGTCAAAAATGTCTTAAGGATCATTTTTATAAAGTATCAAGATAATCCAAGTGTGTTTGATAGGTTTGTAGTTAGTGAAACAAGTTTTTAGCTAAAATGTCATTTTGAACTGAAAAACACACACTTTGAGTCATACTGGTCATATTTTGTAGAAGACTAACATGTGACTAATTCCTACACATCATAAATGTATTATGAATCATTTTTCAAAAGTATCAAGAAAACCTAAGTGCATTTGTTCTATTTTCAGTGAGTGATGCTCATTTTTTATTAAAATGTCATTTTTAAACTGAAAACAGACACTTTTTGTCATGCAGGTCACACCATGTGTCAAATTGACTTGTGGCAAATTCTTACATATCAAAAAATGACTTATGGATCATTTTCCTAAAGTATCAAGATAATTCGAGTGTGTTTTCTTAGTTTTCAGTCACTGACACATGTTTTTAACTAAAATTTCATTTTTAAATTGAAACCACACATTTCAAGTCATACCAATCACACCACATGTCAGATTGAGGTACAAATGATTCTTAAATGTCACAAATGACTTATGGATAATTTTTAGAAAGTATCAAAACAATATGAATGCATTTACTATATTTTTAGCATGTCACATGTATTTTGAACTAAAATGTCAATTTTAAATAAAATCAAAATTTGTGTTATACCAACCACACTGTGTATCAGATTGATGTGTATTTGATTCTTATATGTTAGAAATGAATTATGGATCATTTTTCTAAAGAATTAATATAATATGAGTGTGTTTTCTTGGTTTTCAGTGAGTGACACATGTTCTAAACTAAATATCTAGTTTAAATTGAAAGCATATACTTTGATTCGTTTGTAAATTGAAATCACACACTATTGAACATAAATAAATCAAGTAAAAAACAAATATCTGTATCAAGAGGAAAAATAGTACCAGAGTGCATCATCCTTGTTTAATACCTTGTCTAGAATTTTTTTCTCTGATGATTGTGTTCTTTTATTGATAAAAAAACAGTCAAAGAAAAATCAGTTATTGACGAAATAATTTCTTCACAATCTCTATGAAAATTAAATAAAAAAGTAGATAAAACGATGACAAAATTAACTAATCAAGTAGTAGGAAGTCACCTATTCATGATGCCTACATACATTATGACACCATGTATTCTTCTTATTCATTTCAAAACAAATCTATTTCATATTTTGAATATTTGGACTTTTAACATTCCTGGTAGTACTAAAAATAAATAAATAAACAAAAAATTAATAAATATTTTAAATGAAAATGTAATTATCATCAGAAATACCTCTTCAGGGATACCAGTTTGTTAATGGAGTATGATATCTTCTATAAATATTAAAATGTATTAACCAAAATCTTTTCCATTAGTTTTCTTCAGACACTGAAAAACCATTGATAAATATAAGTAATTATTTTGATATATGTTTTGTTAGAGAAATATTATTATATATACCCTAATACTTATCCAATTATTGAAATCTATAGGCTTATTATGCTCATGGACCATCCTCATATCATGATTTTGAAGATATTTAAACACCACCCTATAATAATTATTTTTCATTAAAACATAATATAAAACATATAACTTGATTTTTATTTGTAAAATGTTGAATATGGGGTATTAAAAATTGATAAACATAATCATGTATGGTGGATTTTTTGGTAATCCATGCATTTAATCCCAAAAAATATATCAATAGAGTATCCAAATTAATTACAATAAGAAATCGGTGATCCATGAAAAAAATAAAAAGGAATAAGTAATGAAAGAAATGAAAATATATCTGATATGATAAAACTGTAGATTTTTTCCCATGTATCATTGGTATTATGAAATGTCTATCATCTGTAAGTTTCTTTTAAAATATTGCGGCCATTCAGTCTAATTTTTTAAATATTCTTGTTATTTCAATGGCCTTTTTTGTGTATAAGTGATGCGAGGACTAATGAGTCTAAATTTTTGTTCACATGGTTTTCCCATAAAATAGTACTGATATATACACTTATAAAAAATACTAATAATATATAACTGTAATTAACATATTAGATCATCTATTGAAAAAAAAATTGTGAAAACATACATCATGCCTACATTTAGAACTGAGACTCTCAACCATCCATTCTTGAGGATTTGATTTACATTATTCAGAACAAACAATTTTTTAATGGACTCTTTCTATATTTTTTCTTCAAAATCAATGATGGTCATATCACCATATTTGAACATTGTATCCACATGAACATGTAATGTTAGTAAATGTGGCAGTTGAACTGGCAGGGTAAATGTACTCATTGAAGGTATTTTTTTATGGATTGGTTGAGCCTTTAGATTTTTTTGATTTAACATTTCATTTTATATTCCTTTTCTATATTTGTGAAAAAAGTACTCAGTTCAAGCCTTTTTTCATTAATTGTTAATGTTTTTGTGTAAAAAATTGTGTGGAAAGGACATACCTCATTATCAACATGTATTTTTACAAGATCAAATGGCAAGGATTTAAAATTTCTAATAGAAAGATTGACCATGTGAACATCCAGATCATCAAGGGGAACATATAGCTTCACACTTAACTCATGAGCTACACAAGTCCCTAATCTCAAATTACCTTTTTTAAATTGCATGTTGTGAAAAATATCTCCTTTGATATTGTAAAATGGACCCCTCATAACATGGTGATGGGTGGGTGCTGATAAATATAAATCACAGTCATATTCACCTTGTAGAATATTAGTAAATGAAAGGTATCAGTATCTTCCAGATTCACATTTTGTATAAAAAATTATGGCAAAATTGATTATCTCTAGTAAGGAAGACCTGGAATGACTCGCCTCAAATATAGGGGGTTTGAATCTTCATGTAGTGACTATTGATGTTTTTATTCTCCTTTTTGATTCCTTCTCATGAAATTCAATAATAACTCAGACCGCTAATTATGTTTTTCTTTTAGAGTATTTATTTGTGATTGTATTTCATCCATTTTCATATTTTTATCCCCTTTGGTATTTCATTTCTCAAAATATATTCTAGGCGATACTCCAAATTTGCACCTCTAACATGGCTATATTGTCCTATCCACTTCCAATCCACTTAAAATAGTCATTCATCGGGTACATTTGATGAAAATTATTATGTCTAAACTAGATAAAAAATATATAGAAAAATAAGGTTTCATTTTTATGTAATACATATTTAAATAAGAATATTTTTTTATTATGTCATACTTATACATGATTACCATAATCTTGTGTGTTTTTAACTACTGGTATTCCATCTTTATTTATATGAGCCCCCTTTAATAACACATGACATGAGATGAAAGTGGTTTCGAATTTTGATTAATCAATCTACATATAAAAAAGGAACAAAATTATGTTGTTTTTTCATTTCATATAAAATTATTATTGTAGATTGAAGATACATACCATTTTCTTCAAGTGAGGAATACCCCATTGTTGCATTACGGTTGGGGTACGTTTCTCTTAATGAATACTTCTTATTTTTATCACTAAGTTATTTTTTCATAAAATAAAAATTCTTAATCAAAATGATTAATACATGTATTTCCAAGTAAAGTGTCATGACCCGTCCCCCGGGGCCCGTATCCTGACTACCCCAAGCCCACCTTCCATAGGCCAGGGGCTGGCGACTAGCACCAAAGGCGTAAGTCCCTAAACTGGGAAGGCATTGCCTTTATAACTGGAAACAAACACATCAGAGTACACAATTGAAAGCAAAAAACTATGTAAAACTGTATACAAAAGAAGTGTTGGAAAGTAAAAGGGGCCAGAAATACAAGACCAACTGTAGTACAAGGAAACTGAAAGTATAACTGAAGAAAAGTAAAGTAGCTACTGGGACGTCCTCCAGGGTTCCTACCTAAAGGGTAGGTACAGATGGACTCCTCGGCACTCCCATCTGTCCGTCTCCTCCGTGTACCGTCACACCGAGTGGTCCACCTCCAGGTACAGTCCAGACCTGCTACTCTCTACCTCAGTCAGTGTTGTCCATCATCTGCAACCAACACAATGAGGTGCGGACATAGCCTGTGCAGGGGTGAGTATAACGATACTCAGTAGGGACCCCAAGACCCTCAAGGTCTCACAAAATCCAACAAGGATAAAGCACAAAATATGAAATCAATGGATAACCATTACTTAGGTATATGCCCATAAATATACTGATGTGAGACGCACGAGGTGGCCCGATCTTCATGGCGTAGGGCGGCGGATGAAGGATGTGGTTTGGGGCTATGTGGTGGATGATGGGTACAAATAGTGGATGCAAGCAGTAAATCAACGCTATAAGGATCATGACCTACTACTTAGACAACACACTCAATGGGGGATGTGATAGCCAATCCACACAACAACGCACTTGGGTTGAGGCATGAAATTGGGGGCTTTGTGATCTTGGATCACCAATCTAACATGTAGATTGACAAGGAAATAATGCACAAGAGCAAAGGGGGAAACCTGGGATAATCCTCACACAACGGAGAGAAACAAATCATAAGCTCTCAATTAATTCTTAGATGCCATACAAGTTCCATGGGGGTGGCTATTTATAGCCAAGGGGGTGATATAATAGTCAAGGGTCTAATACCCTAATGTAATAAAGGATAAAATATTTTGTTCCCTTAAATTCAAAAAGATAAAGTCTACCAAAGACTTTTGGAAAAGTGGCACACAAATTTACAACTATATCCCACCAGATTTTACTTTGAGTACATAGCCCATCGGATTTGACTTTGGTGTCCAAATATTCCATTTCTAAATCCTCCATGTGGGAAAGGCATCCAAATTCGTGAAACCATGTGGGCCAAGCTTTAAACATCAATTTTGGGCTTGAATAAGTGATATTATTGGCCCATTTTCTTCATCCATGCAAGGCAAGATCTATTGGGCCTTTAATGAAGCAAGATGCACACCCATTGTAGCATTAAGCCTCTTTAATCTCCCTCACGTCGTTGGGCCTTAAAAATTCAACTCTTCCACCCATGCAATCGACTTGGTGCCTTTAACATGGTTCTCATCATCCTCCCCCTCTTGAAAAGGAGTCGTCCTCGACTCTTCATCCTCTGCACCCCAAAAAGGAGAAAGATCAAAAACATTGAAAGTGGCACTTACACCGTACTCAGCTAGAAAATCCATCTTATAAGCATTGTTGTTAATCTTCTCAAGCACTCCAAAAGGCCCGTCTCCTCGTGGCATGAGTTTTTATTTCCGCTTTTCGGGGAATCTCTCCTTCTGCATATGAATCCAGACCAAGTCCCCAGGCTCAAACAACACTTGTTTGCGACCATTGTTTGCACGATCAACATATTTTTGGGTCATCCTCTTGATATTATTCCTTGTCTTTTCATGGAGTTGTTTGATGAATTCTGCACGCCCTTTCACATCCATATTAGTTTCTTCCTGCAAAGTCAAAGGAACTAGATCAATAGGGGCAAGAGGGTTAAAATCGTAGACAATTTCGAATGGATAATATTGATTAGTGGAGTGCTTGGCCCTATTATATGTGAATTCCACATGTGGAAGACACTCCTCACAATTCTTGATATTCTTCTTGACAATTGTTCGCAGAAGGGATGATAGTGTCCAATTCACCACCTCCTTTTTCTCATCGGTTTGTGGATTACAAGTAGTGGAAAATAGTAACTTTGTACCCAGTTTTCTCCACAAGGTCTTCCAAAAGTAACTAAGAAATTTTCTGTCTCAATCCGACACAATTTTCCTTGGCATTCCATGGATTTTGACTACTTCTTGAAAGAAAAGTGTTCCAATGTTAGTGGAATCATCTGTTTTTTGACAAGGAATAAAATGTGACATTTTTGAAAATCGATCCACCACAAAAAAATGGAATCTCTCCCCCTCTTGGTCCGTGGTAACCCCACAATAAAGTCCATTGATATGTCCTCCCAAGGGCTTTTGGGAATTGGGAGAGGAAGATATAGTCCATGTGGGTTCAGTTTCGATTTGGCTTTATGGTAGACAATGCACTTTCCCACAAATTTCTCAACATCTCTAGATATCCAAGGCCAATAAAAATGCTCACTAAGAACACTTATAGTTTTTGCAACACCAAAATGCCCCATTAACCCACCTGGATGTGACTCCTTTAGTAAAAGTAAATGGATAGAGCAATTGGGAATGCAAAGCTTATCAATCTGGAATAAGATTCCATCATGTAAATAGAACTTTTCCCAACTAACTCCAGGTTTACAATGTTCATATGGTTCTCTAAAATCACTATCAGTGGCATATAAATCCTTGATGTATTCAAGCCCAAGGAGTTTTGAATCCAATAAGGATAAAAGAGAATATATACGTGAAAGTGCATCATCCACAATATTTTCTTTAACCTTTTTATGCTTGATGACATATGGAAATTATTCAATGAATTCCAGCCATCTAGGATTCTCCTATTTAGTTTATGTTGGCTCCTAAGGTATTTAAGAGCCTCGTGATAAGAATGGATCACAAATTCTTTAGGCCAAAGATAGTGTTGCCATGTCTCTAGTACTCTAAACAATGAATACAACTCTTTATCATATGTAGAATAGTTTAGAGTTGGTCCATTTAACTTCTCACTAAAATAAGAAATAGGCTTACCTTCTTGCATGAGTACTCCTCCTATGCCAATTCCGCTTACATCACATTCAATTTCAAAGGTCTTACCCAAGTTCGTAAGTGAATGTAGAGGGGCGTGGGTGAGTCTCTCCTTTAGCGCATGGAAGGATTTTTCTTGAGTTGTCCCCCATTTGAAAGGAACATTCTTCTTTGTAAATTCATTCAACGGCGCTGCAAGTGTGCTAAAGTCCTTCACAAATCTCTTTTAAAAACTAGCAAGTCCATGAAAACTTCTTAAATTCCCAACAGAGGTTGGAGTTGGCCATTCTTGTATTGCTTTGATCTTCTCAGTGTCAACTTCAACTCCATTGCCGCTCACAACAAATCCAAGGAAAACAATTTTATCTAGGAAAAAATCACACTTATTTATGTTTCCAAATAGTTTTCCCTTCCTTAACACCTCTAAGACTTTTCGTAAGTGATCTACATGTTCAAGAAAGGTCCTACTATAAACCAAAATGTCATCAAAATAAACTACCACAAATTTTCCAATATATGCATGTAAGACATGATTAATTAACCTCATAAATGTGTTAGGTGAATTGGTGAGACCAAAGGGCATGAATAACCATTCATAAAGTCCATGTTTTTTCTTAAATGCAGTTTTCCACTCATCTCCTTCTTTCATCCTAATTTGATGGTAGCTACTTCTTAAATCAATTTTTGAGAAAATAGTTGAACCATTTAATTCGTCTAGCATATCATCTAACCAAGGGATAGGATAAAGATACCTGACTGTGATTTTGTTGATGGCTCTACAGTCAATTCACATTCTCCATGTTCCATCCTTCTTTGTTACTAGAATCACTGGTACGACACAAGGACTAAGGCTCTCTCTGACATATCCCACATCCAATAGCTCTTGAACTTGCCTTTGAATTTCTTTTGTCTTTTCAGGATTAGTGCGATATGCAGGGCGGTTTGGTAGTGATGATCCAGGTATGAGGTCAATTTGATGCTCAATACCTCTAATGGGTGGAAAACCTAGTGGCACCTCTTCAGGAAAGTCATCATCATACTCCTGCAACAACGACTCAACAACATTTGGAAAACAAGGTAAGTCGTTAGTATTTAGCAACACCTCTTTGTACACGAGTACTAGGAGGATTTTCTGTGAAAACAATGCTTCCTTAACCTCACTCTTTTTTTCCATCTTCACATTTTTCTCTTCTCACAAATTCTTTTTCCCACTTGATTTTCCTTTTCTCTCCATTTCATTCCTTCTCTCATTTTCTCTCTTTCCCTCATTATCTCCTTTTTCATTTTCACTCTTTTTTTCCTCATCACTCATTTTTTTCTTTTCTCTAAAAATGTGATCTTCCATAATTTGTTTGGGGGACATGGGGTTGAGGTTTATAGGTTCCCCTCAGAGTAAAAAAGAGTGACGATTCAAGAAACCATCATGGGTAACACGCTGATCATACTTCCATGGTCGTCCCAACAACAAATGGTATGCCTTCATAGGAACAACATCGCACAAGACCTCATCTTTGTACTTCCTGATGGTGAAGAAGACCTTCACTTGCTTGGTGACCTTCATCTCCCTGCAATCATTCAACCACAGAAGCCGATATGGATGTTGATTCTTCAAAGTAGGAAGTCCCAACTTCTCTACTAACTCGGTGCTTGCAACATTACTACAACTTCCTCCATCAACAATAACACTACATACCTTCCCATGGATCTTGCACCGTGTGTGGAAAAGGTTCTCCCACTACTCCCATGGTCATTTGTGCACTTAGAACTCTCCTAGTGACAAGAATGTCACCATCTTCTGCAAACTCTCCACTATCAATTTCTGGAGATTCTTCCTCCTCCTCTTCCATGATCTCTCCATCGGTCTCCCATTCTCCATACTTGTTAATGGTCATGGTGCGCCGGTTTGGGCACTCACTAGCAATGTGACCCCTTACTTGACATTTGAAACACCGAATATCCCTATTCCTGGTTTGGTTAGCCTCAAAAGTAGGTTTCTTAGGTGGAAGAATTACCTTGTCACTTTTGTGATCAACCACCTCTTTTGCCTTTGATGGTTCTACAATATCCTTCCTTGGATTTATCCATGGTGTGAAAGCGGTAGCGGGTTTCCTCATGTTTCTCCTCCTTTTGATTTGTTGCTCAATCTTGGTGGCTTGGTGGATCATATCTTGTATCTCTACACGGTAATACATCTCCACTTGATCGATAATCTCCCGATTGAGCCTCAATTAAAAACCATGCATGGTTGCCTCCGGATCCTCCTCAATGTTTACCCAAATCATGGAAATTTTCATCTTCTTATAGTATTCTTCTACACTCTTACTCCCTTGGGTGAGGCGTTGATGTTTGTTGTGGAGATCTCTATGGTAATGTGTGGGAACAAACCGCTTTCGCATAGCGAACTTCATGTCTTCCCAAGTGTTGATGGGACGTCCACCATATCTAGCCCTCTCCTTTTGAACTTGATCCCACCATATTAATGAATAATAATAAAATTAAAGGGAATAAAGTTTGACCTTTTTCTCCTCGAAATACGCATGGAATGAAAATACTTGCTCGATCCGCATCTCCCACTCCAAGTATGCTTTCGGGTCGCTTTTCCCTTGAAAAGAGGGGACCTTCACCTTGATTCCACCAAGTAGGTCATCATCATGTTGTCTCTTTTTTCCTTCTCTAGGTTGTTGGTTCAACCTACTCCTTTGTGGGACATCATCAAGATCATCATCAAAGTTCATTATTTCCTCCTCCATGATGTGGGGATGACGTGGTGCCGGAGCGCGTCATGGGTTATCATGGAACATCCTTGGTATTGGTTTATTCTACAATTCATCAATCCTATCACGTAACACCTCCAACTTCCGATCAAGAAGCTTCTCGAAGTGGCTCACCAAAGCTTGCATTTGGAATTGCGTAGCTTCGGGTGTGGGAGATCTACTTCGACTTCCTTCATCGCTAACATGAGCAATTTTCTTCCCACGATCTTCTTCCATGATATGTTATGAAAGAACAAACACACACTGGGGGGGGGGGACACACACAATGATATGCACTCACTCACACACGCGATATGTACACACACACACACACAATATGTACACACTCACACACACAAGGATACACAATCATGCACGCAAGATATACACACTCACACACACAAGATGTACACACACACGCACACAAAAAGATGCACACACTCACACACAGAAGATATTTTTTTTCTTATTTATCTCCACTCTCAAAACTCAATTAAAATTCCAAGCTCTTATGAAATATAATACCTTGTTTTCAGGTGATCACTTTCCACCAATATTTCTCCAATCAAGATTGTGTTGGGGGCTGGTTTAACACAACCCGCTTGAGTGGTAAAGGGTAAAGGGTGAAAAGAAGGTAGAAAATGGATAAAGGGTAGATGGAAAAAGGAGTAGAAATGTGGTATTTGGGTTTTTCCCAATTGTGCAAGATAAGATAAATTAATAACAATATGATCCAAATACAAAATGGGGATGAGGTAAAACGATGAAAAAAGTGATATATGGAAATGTAAAGTGCTAATAAAGTAAAGCACAAAGGAGTAATTGTATCCACTTTTTTGCTCTTTTTTTTTCAATTCTCCCCAAAAAGTGTTGTGCTTGGAGTTTTAAAGCAAAAGATGATTGAACAGAGAGTAAGATTTTTTTTTCTTTTTTTCAAAATCTCTCAAATAAAGGATATGCTTAATTTTGAAAAGCACAAAATTATGAGCTGAGAGAATTTTTTTTT
This sequence comes from Viscum album, assembly GCA_963277665.1. Classification (NCBI taxonomy): domain Eukaryota; kingdom Viridiplantae; phylum Streptophyta; class Magnoliopsida; order Santalales; family Viscaceae; genus Viscum; species Viscum album. Next base: position 66,303 of record OY728147.1, read on the forward strand.
TCCGGATACAAATCACATATAGAGAATTAAATTTGGAAAGAAGATGAATGAAAATTTGGCTCAATTTATAATAATCCAAGCTTGCACAAACTAGGCCAATTCATGAGGATTTCAAGAAAATGGTTTTTTTTTGTTGAATGGGTGAATAATATAGAACGATAAGGAGGGTAATGGAAAGAATTAAAGTAAATGAAGGGATAAATGCCTACCATGTCAACTGGAGCTCTGATACCAACTGATGTGAGACGCACGGGGTGGCCCGATCTTCACGGCATAGGGTGGCAGATGAAGGATGTGGTTTGGGGCTATGTGAAGGATGATGGGTACGGATAGTGGATGCAAGAAGTCAATTAACGCTATAAGGAGCGCGACCTACTACTTAGACAACACACTCAAAGGGGGATGTGATATCCAATCCACACAACAACGCACTTGGGTTGAGGCATGAAATTGGGGGCTTTGTGATCTTGGATATCCAATATAACTTGTATATTGACAAGGAAAGAATGCACAAGAGCAAAGGGGAAAACCTGGGATAATCCTCACAAAACGGAGATAAATAAATCATAATCTCTCAATTAATTCTTAGATGCCATACAAGTGCCATGGGGGTGGCTATTTATAGCCAAGGGGGTGATACAATAGTCAAGGGTCTAATACCTTAAATTCATAAAGGCTAAACTACTTTGTTCCCTTAAATTAAAAAAGATAAAGTATACCAAAGACTTTTGGAAAAGTGGAACACAACTTTCCAACTATATCCCACCAGATTTGACTTTGAGTGCATAGCCCACCGGATTTGACTTTGGTGTCCAAAGATGCCATTTCTAGAATCCTCCATGTGGGAAAGGCATCCAAATTCGTGCAACCATGTGGGCCAAGCTTTAAACATCAATTTTGGGCTTGAATAAGTGATATTATAGGCCCATTTTCTTCATCCATACAAGGAAAGATCCATTGGGACTTTAATTAAGCAAGATGCACGCCCATTGTAGAATTAAGCCTCTTTAATCTCCCTCACGTCATTAGGCCTTGAAAATCCAACTCTTCCACCCGTGCAATCGACTTGGTGCCTTTAACATGGTTTTCATCATATACCTAAGTTATATAGTAACCCATCTCGATCATGAGGAAAACACAAAATTCATTGACTCGGATCAAACCAGGATTTCAGTGAAGTATAGAAGTACAGATGATTAGTCGCAAAGCTAGATCATCTTATTCTGTCAAGAGGCACTTCTTTTGACCATACGAAATCTAACCCACATAGGATCGATAGGTACTAACCCCCGCAATGAACCACATAGGATATGACCCACACATGATCAGTATGCACTAACCCACAGATGATCGCTGAGTGCTGACCCACACAGGATCTGACCCACACAGGATCGGTATGCGCTGACCCACACAGGATCACTGAGCGCTGACCTCCGTATGATCTGTCTCCAACCTCTACCTCACTAACAGCCACTGGATTCCATGCACCCGGTGTGCTCGAGTTCCGTAGAGTCTACCCTCGAGATATCGTTCATACCTCGACCGCTACTAAACTCCACAAAGGAGTAACCCAAAATACCGATATGTCATAGGGGTCTCAATGAAATAGACGGCGTGTCAATCAGACGCCCAGTCTGTTAGTTATTAGCCTTTTAGTTCCAGGGGCCCGGTTGGATTCGTGTGCGATCCAACCTGACTGTAACTCAAATATACCCCAAAATCCAGTGGGGTATTCTCAAAGGGACGACCTCGTTCCAATAAATCCAGCACCACTAACGGTTCATCAAACAGACATTTGGTGCCAAAAATATGGCCAAAGAAAGTAATGGGTCAGTAATGGGTCCAGGTCCGGTCTGACCTGGTTAGACCGACTCGGCCAAACCCAGTCTGGTCCAACTCGGTCTGGGTCGATCCGGTCAGACTCGCTGGGTCTGACCCAACCTGTTGGGCGGGTCAGCCCGCTATGTTTTGGCCTGGTCCGCTAGGCCTATCCCAGCAGACTGCGAGGGCGGTTTGGCCCGGAGGTTTCCACGTAGGCGACTTGGCCCAAGGGATGGGGCCTATTTGGCCAGCGCCGCGAGGGGCGCGACTTAGGAAACTCATCCCGGGAGGTCAGTGGCAGGCCGCGCGGGTCGAAGGCAGGCCGTGGGGGCGCCTGGCAGGGCACGACAGTGGCCAGGCAGGCCGCGGGGGCGCGGGGACAGCACGTGGGGACGCCGGGAAGCACGTGGGGCAGCGCACGGGGTGCCGGGTAGCGCGCTGGGGCCCAGGCTATGCGCGGGGACGCTGGTGAGGCCGGGCAGGACACGGGTTCTGTCGTGGTGCATGCCGAGAAGGGCGTCGGGAGGCCACGGGTAGGCGGGTCGGGCACTGCTCGGCCGACGGTGTTTGACCGGGAGCACTGGTGCGCCATGGGGGTGGTGCGATTCGCGAAGGCCGTGGGTAGAGCGACCTTCATCATCATCACCTCATCGCTTTTCTGTAGAACGTCACCACAAGGAAGAAAATTGACGGAGGGTGTTAGTCCATGTTAGGTTGGCCCGCACCCTCCGCGTTTATGGAGGTATCATTTGGCTCATCAAGAAAATTAGATGATCAATAACACGTCCTCAACAATCTATTTTTATCCGATGAAGAAGATAAGAAGATGGTATAATAATAACAAGCAGTAAACCCCCTACATTGCTCGTAGTTGGTTGACATTGGCACAAAAAGGTGGACGTCGTTCGTTGACGGAGTCGCGGAAGAAGACGTAGAGGGTCGTCGTTCATCGCGTCCGCCAAGCACTTCCAAACCCAAGTTGTGTCAGCTCATTGACGACGCTCCATGTCGGCAGGTGTCCGAGGAAAAAGTTGAAGAAGGTCGGCATTCTTCGTTCTTCGTTGGAGAAAGTATAATCCTTCAAGTGTTGGGCGTCGCGTCACTTTTCTAGCATTTCGTTGCTTGGTGAAGCCGTCCCAAAACCTCCTCCCAAGATCCCTATATATAGGAGAGGGGGAGAGGTATGTAACCATCATGAAATTTATGACAGTTCATTTAGTTGGAACCTTCCTAAATTCCAACGATGCAGTTACTTAATTTAAAAAGGGGGGTCAAGTGAATTAAAAAGCGTTGGCGCAATTAAAGAGGTGTGTTGGCTAAATTATTGGGTGGATCCCAAGAGGATTCTCCCACATATCCTGCATCAAAACAAAAGATAGAATTTAATTTTATGTTGACACATAAAATTAATTTGACAACAATTAATTTTAAGTTGACACCTAAAATTAATTGGAAGCATTAAATTTCACGTTGACACACAAAATTAATTTGAAAGTAATTAATTTTATGTTGACACATAAAATTAAATTGGAAGCAATTAATTTTACGTCGACACATAAAATTAATTGAGGGGGTTGAGAGGTTTCCTCTCTCTCCCCATTAATTGGGGGGTTAAGTGTCGTGTGGTCCCCACGTCATAACCTCTCACAGGATGTTATGCTCGGGTGGGACCCACCACCATAAACTCTCATGGGAGGTTAGGGTGTGGCAGTCCCAAATCCAACTCCCAAGTGGAGGTTCTAACCAAAAAACACTCCACATGATGACTAAAAATAAAATAAAGTGTTAGCTCACTTTATTTTATTAATTTTTTTATAAAAACCAAAAATATAACTTTTACTCTCGACCAACTGTCATCGAGGTGAAAGTCTCCTTAAGTGAATACCAGATCTTTGAGTTCAAAGGTGCCCTCATATTTCAATTCCGAGCACCTGTTAAATAGTTACAAAATGCCGCTCGCGCGTTTAATAAACGTACCCAAAAAAAGTTTAGAAAATTATTATTAGTCACCCTAGACTTGAGCTGGTCGAGGTTAGGCTATTCCTAGTTGAAAGACGCCCCAAAAAACCCAATAGTACTCTCGGATTTTCAATCTGAGTTACCTTTTATAAGTTATGAATTTTACAATAAAATAATTGTCACTTAATTATTTTATTTGCAGCCAAAAACTAACTTCCTCTAGTGGCCCGCGCTAGCCAAAGTTAGTATCTACTTAAAAAAATCATACACTCATGAGTTTTGTGGTGGATTAGGATTTTTAATCTGAGTTACCATTTGTGAGTTATAATCATTTTAAAACTAAATTAATTTATTTAATTATTTTATTTACGATTATGCCAATTTTGGGCTTCCTCACAGGGGGTCCGCGCAGACTAATCTTAAGTCGCGCCAAGGGTAAACTCGCCATCTTGAGCACAACGGTGCCCTCTTATTTCTGATCTGAGTTACCGTTTAAAAGTTATTCCACTTTTTTAGGAAAACTACTTACGCGGGATAACTTAAGCTTAACAAAAACTTTGACGGATCATTCCGAGCACTCCGGGCCTCAGAATCGCGTGCCGTCAGATTTCGCGGACTCGTAAAATTCCCATTTAAAAGAAATTACATGGAAATTCCGGGTCTTTACATTCCCCCCACCTCAGGGATCTACTTCCCCGTAAGCGACAACTCACAACTAAGGGAACAAGTGGGGGTATTGAACACGCATCTGAGCCTCCCGCTCCCCATGTGCTCTCCTGGAGGTTCCCGTGCTGCCAGCAAACGCACACCAGAGGTATCAACCATCTACAAAGACCTACTCCTGTCGATCCTCAATCTCTACTGAAACCTCCGTAAAAGTTTCCCCATCGTCAACATCCAACTCACCATGGTCGATGATGTGAGAAGGGTTGTGCACGTATCTCCTCAGCCGGGATACGTGGAAGACGTCGTGCACCTGGTGCAACTGAGGTGGAAGAGCTAAGCAGTATGCCACCTCACCAACTCTGTTGAGGACCTAAAAAGGCCCGATAAACCTAAGAGATAACTTGCCTCCTCAGCCAAATCTTCATATAACTCTTCGAGGTGAGACCCGTATAAAGAAGTGGTCTCCATCCTCGAACTCCAGAGGTCTTCATCTCCTGTTAGAATACAACTTATATTTGCTCTGTACAATCTTCATTTTCTCCTGGATGACCCACACTTTCTCCATGGTAGCTCGTAACATCTCTGGTCAGTAGGAAGTGGGCCGATTTGGTTAGTTGGTTGATGATCACCCAAATAAAGTCATGTCCCCTAGACGTACATGGAAGACCCGTCACAAATTCCATGGATATCTCATCCCTCTTCCACTTTGGGACCTCTAAAGGCTGAACCAAGCCTGCTGGTACCTGATGTTCTGCCTCCATTTGCTGAAAAGTGAGGCATCGAGAGAAAAACCCCATTTCCGTCTTCTTCATACCTAGCCACCAGTGCTATCGCCGAAGGTCCTGGTACATCTTCGCCACACCTGGATGTACCGCTAGAGGGGATGTGTGGAACTCCCTCAAAACTTTCTCTTTAAGTGCTACTGGTACCATGGTATGTCCTCTGAAGAGAACGACGTGCTCCCCACCTTCAAAAAATCCATCAGGTGCCTACCCTGTGGATATCTAAGTATGACGTGTCTCTCTGTCATCATCCCCATGTTGTGCCTCCATGACTCACTGAAGAAGTGGGGGAGTCACTATAAGAGACTGCAGGAATGCTGCTCCATCTCTATCCACAAAGGATAACTGTAAAGCATCCAGTTTCTCTGTCGCCTCTCCTTGTAGTTGTATACCAGTCCTCCTACTGAGCATATCTGCAACAACGTTTCCCTTCCCAAGAGTATAGACTATCTCGAAGTCATAGTCCTGGAGGAACTCAAGATGACATTGTTGTCTCAGGTTCAAGTACTTCTGGGAGAAGATATACTTGAGACTCTTGTGATCAGAGTACATGGTAAAACGTTCTCCATTCAGATAGTGTCTCCACATCTTCAAGGCGAAGACCACTACTGCTAAATCTAGGTCATGGGTAGCATAGTTATGCTCGTGTTGTCTCAGCTACCGAGAACCATACGTGATCACTGCTCTCTCCTCCATCAGGACACACCCAAGTCTGGTCCCTGATGTATCATAGTAAACTACGTACCCTACGACTTCCTCTGGAAGCCTCAAGATGGGGGCACTAGTCAGCCTCTGCCTCAACTCCTGAAAGCTCTGCTGCCATTTCTCTAACCACACGAAGGGTTTCCCCTTCTTCATCATGGCTGATAGTGGTGCTGCAACTCTGGAGAAGTCTGGTAAGAACCTCCAATAGTATCCTGCCAAAGCAGATGTATTTTCTTCTTTGGGGGGGGGGGGGGATCTTGGAAACATCTTTTGAAAAGATGTCCCCATGTTCTGTCACTCCTTTTTGGAATTGAAAACTCAAAAATCCTGTTTTCATGAGGGTAAGGCTGGCCGACTCAAGAGTGATCGTCTGCACCATCCTATGAATGAGTTTAACCTGTTCTTCTTGGGTTTCCTTTTTCACCGACTAAGGAAACCCTCATCCCAACGTTTTAGATAAACCACATCCTTTTTTCCTAATACAGTCAATCTGTGTATGAACTGTGGTTGCCCAACCATACCCAAACTAACATTGTAAGGCCTCAACACTGCCACCAAGAGGTTCCAACCGAAACTCTCACATCAAGGGTCAGATCACACCATCGGCGTAAGTGTGATTATCGGGTCTCCTCCCAAAGGTATCTCCAAACGCGAGGGTCAAGTCAACAGTTTAACCAGAAAATCTAGGTCTGGGACAAGATTCATGGTAGGAAGGAATGATTGGTACCTATGTCTATTGATACGATAGCTAGTAGTAGACACAGACCGTACCTCAAATCATTCCTATAGCCCTTAGGTCACACTCCATTACTACATGCAACTACTCCCTTCCCCCTCCCTCCAGCTCCCTGAGCCTGGCAGGGACTACAAAAGTGGGTGGTTATAACATGTTGAAATGTACACCACCTCATGCTTCTCTGCTTCCACATCTGTTTCCCTGTAGATTCATCTTTCTTTAACACTTCCTATTCTAGAAACATTTTACACACTCAAGTCTCTGAGACTAGCACTAGTTTCATGCTTTCCCACTGATAACATTCACTGGCTGCATCCACTCTGACAAAGAACATTCAACCTCAAAGGTTTTATCTAGAATCTAGAGAAAAGGTGATGGCTCAGATATCCTAAAACACACTTCACTCTGTAGTCCAAGCCCCAAAGCACTGATCGTATCGTATTCATCGAGTAACAGGAATGATCAGTATTCCTTGATGAATATTTAGCTACCGACATGTCATCCTGATGAAGCTGTACAAGCTCTAGAGAACTCTCAACAACCTCCTTAGGCCAGTCCTTAGCCGCCTGTGAGTCAGGATCACCTCGGAACATGAGGGGTATCTGATGCTGAAACACGTGTAAGGCACTAAGCCTATATGTGTCATCTACCGGTACCACCAGTTGTAACTGCTAACCAACAGGCAGTGATATAGCGGACACACTACCTGAAGGTACAATCTCGGGAAACGGTCCACGTACTGAAGCCTCATTACTATGTAGACCAACCTCATGGTCACTCACTGGAAAAAACTAGTAGCTAAGATCACTATCTGCTCTACGGGTGTCTCAACTAGGCGTAGAACTCTAGCAATCACCTCCAGTCAGTCCTCTATTGCCAGGGAATCTGTCTCTCCTCGTAACCTCGGAGGCCTCTGCCGCTGGAACTCATGCAATGCGCTCAGTTGGCATGCACCGCCCATCAGTGTGGCTGGTGGCATCTGCTGCCCAACGGGTGGTGGTGCCGCTGGGACACCTCCCGAAGGTGCCAATATAGTAAGATGGATATACACTAGAATCTAGTTGCTCGATGGGCCTTCACCGTGTACTCTCTTGAAACTCTAACTGGCTGTATTCATGGAGGAATCCTGAACAAATGCGACACAGTCAAAAGTTATACCTGGTGAGATGACCTGGTTGAGTTGACATAAAGAAACCTTTTGAAAACACACACACAATCAGTGTTTTCGTGCACTGAGTCTGAGATCAGTAGTCAGGGTTCGGGTGTATGGATACGTCAGCCGCCACACCAACACTGGACTCCCTGAACTGAAAACCACACTCGGTACCCTTAACACTATTTCTTCATAGAAAAGAAAGATCAGAGTCCTATGTTTTGTGGTAGAACAAACTCCTATGATACCAATTTGTCACGAACCATCCCCCGGGGCCCGTATAGTGACTACCCCAAGCCCGCCATCCATAGGCCAGGGGCTGGAAAATAGCACTAAAGGAATAAATCCCTAAACTGGGAAGGCATTGCCTTTATAACTGGAAACAAACACATCAGAGTACACAACTGGAAGCAAAACACTAAGTAAAAATGTATACAAAATAAGTGTTAGAAAGTAAAAGGGTCTGTAAATACAAGCCCAACTGTAGTATAAGAAAACTGAAAGTACAAATGAAGAAAAGTAAAGTAGCTACTGGGTCGTCCTCCGGGGTTCCTACCTGAAAGGTAGGTATAGATGGCCTTATCAGCACTCCCATCTGTCCATATCCTCTCTGTACCGTCACACCGAGTGGTCCACCTCCGGGTACCGTCTAGACCTGCTACTCTTTGCCTCAGTCAGTGTTGTCCATCGTCTGCAACCAACACAATGAGGTGCGGGCATAGTCCGTGTAGGGATGAGTATAACGAGACACAGTAGGGACCCCGATACCCTCAAGGTCTCACAAAATCAAACAAGGACAAACCACAAAGTATGAAATCAACGGATAACCATTACTTAGGTATATGACCATAAATATACCTAAGTTATCTAATAACCCATCTCAATCATGAGGAAAACACAAAAGTCATTGACTCAGCTCAAACTATAATTTCAGTGAAGTATATAAGTACAGATGATTAGTTGAAAAGCTAGATCATCTTATTCTATCAAAAGGCACTGCTTCTGACCATATGGAGTCTGACCCACATAAGATCGATAGGTACAAACCCCTGCAATGACCCACATAGGATTGGTATGCGCTGACCCACACAGGATTACTGAGCGCTGACCCACACAAAATATGACCCACACAGGATCGGTATGCGCTGACCCACACAGGATCACTGAGCGCTGACCTCCGTATGATCTGTCTCCAACCTCTTCCTCACTAACAACCACTGGATTCCTCGCACCTAGTGTGCTCGAGTTCCGTAGAATCTTCCCTTGAGATATCAGTCGTACCTCAACCGCTAATAAACTCCACAATGTAGTAACCCAATGGACAACCATGTCATAGGGGTCTCAACGCAACAGACAGCGTGTCAATCAGATGCCCCGTCTGTTTGTTATTAGCCTTTTAGTTATGGGGGCCCGGTTGGATTCGTGTGCGATCCAACTTGACTGTAACTCAAATACAACCCAAAATCCAGTGGGGTATTCTCAAAGGGATGACCTCATTCCAAGAAATCCAGCACCGTTGATGGTTCATCAAACGGACAGCCGGTGCCAAAAATATGGCCAAAGAAAGTAATGGGTCAGTAATGGGCCCGGGTCCGGTCCAACCCGGTCGGACTAACTCGGCCCAACCCAGTCTGGGCCGACTCGGTCTCGGTCAATCCGGTCAGACTCGCTGGGTCTAACTTGGCCTATTGGGTGGGTCATCTTGCTAAGTTTTGGCCCGGTACGCTGGGCCCGACCCAACGGACTGCGAGGGCATTTCGGCCCACGCTGCGAGGGGCGCGGCTCAGGCGACTCGGCCCGGGAGGTCAGCGGCAGACTGAGTGGGACGCGGTCAGGCCGCAGGGGCGACGGGCAGAGCACGGCAGTGGCTGGGCAAGCGGCGGGGGCGCTGGGTAGTGCGTGGAGTAACGCGCTGGGGCGCGGGCAGCGCGCGAGGGTGCTGTGCAGGGCACCAGCGGAGCCATGCAGTCCGCAGGTTCGTCCGGGGCGCGCGCCGGGCAGGGCGTCGCGAGACTGCGGGTTGGTGGGTCGGGCACCGCTCGACCGACAGTGTTAGGTCGGGAGAACCAGAGTGTCGCGGGGGAAGCACAATTCACGGAGGCCGCGGGTAGCGCGACCTTCGTCATTGTCGCCTTCGTCGTCGTCGCCTCATCGCCTTGCCGTAGAACGTCACCACAAGGAAGAAATCCGACAGAGGGTGTCGGGCCATGTTAGGTTGGCCCGCACCCTCCGCGTTTAGGGAGGTATCATTTGGCTCATCAAGAAAATTAGATGATCAATAACACGTCCTCAACAATCTCTTTTTATCCGATGAAGAAGATAAGAAGAGGGTATAATAATATCAAGCAGTAAACCCCATACCTTGCTCGTAGTTGGTTGACGTTGGCGCAGAAAGGCGGACGTCATTCGTTGACGGAGTCGCGAAAGAGGACGTAGAGGGTCGTCATTCGTCGTGTCCGCCAAGCACTTCCAAACCCGAGTTGCGTCGGCTCGTTGACGACGCTCCACATTCAGGAGGTGTCTGTGGAAGAAGTTGAAGAAGGTCGAAGTTCTTCGTTCTTCGTTGGAGAAGGCGTAATCCTCCAAGTGTTGGGCGTCGCTTCACTTTGCCTGCGTTTCGTCGCTTGGTGGAGCCCTCCCAAAACCTCCTCCCAAGCTCCCTATATATAAGAGAGGGGGAGAGGTATGTAACCATCATGGAATTTATGACGGTTCATTTATTAGGAACCTTCCTAAATTCAAACGATCCAGTTACTTAATTTAAAAAGGGGGGTCAAGAGAATTAAAAAGCGTTGGCACAATTAAAGAGGTGCGTTGGATTAATTATTGTGAGGATTCCAAGAGGCTTCCCCCACATAGCCTGCTTCAAAACAAAAGATAGGATTTAATTTTATGTTGACACATAAAATTAATTTGACAGCAATTAATTTTAAGTTGACACCTAAAATTAATTGGAAGCATTTAATTTCACGTTGACACCTAAAATTAATTCGACAACAATTAATTTTATGTTGACACATAAAATTAAATTGGAATCAATTAATTTTACATCGACACGTAAAATTAATTGAGGGGGTTGAGAGATTTCCTCTCTCTCCCCATTAATTGTGGGGTTAAGTGTCGTGTGGTCCCCATGTCATAACCTCTCACAGGAGGTTATGCTCGAGTGGGCCCCACCACCATAACCTCTCATGGGAGGTTAGGGTGTGGCGGTCCCACCTCCAACTCCCAAGTGGAGGTTCTAACCAACAAACACTCCACATGATGGCTAAAAATTAAATAAAGTGTCAGCTCACTTTATTGTATTAATTTTTTTGTATAAAAACCCAAAATCTAACTTTTACTCTCGACCAGCTGCCATCAAGGTGAAAGCCTCCTTAAGAGAATACTAGTGATGTGAGTTCAACGGTTCCCTCAGATTTCAATTCTGAGCACCGGTTCAATAGTTACAAAACGCCGCTCGTGTGTTTACTAAACAGACCCGAAAAAAAGTTTGTAAAATTATTACCAGTCACCCTCGACTCACGCTGGTCGAGGTTAGGCTCTGCCTAGGTGAAAGACGCCACAATAAACCCAAAGGTACTCTCATATTTTCAATCTGAGTTACCGTTTAGAAGTTATGAATTTTAAAATAAAATAATTGTCATTTAATTATTTTATTTGCGGAAAAAAACTAACTTTCTCTGGTGGACCGCACTAGACAAAGTTAGTATCTGCTTAAAGAAAGCATACACTCACGAGTTCAGCAGTGGTCTCAGATTTTTAATCTAAGTTACCATTTTTGAGTTATAAGTATTTGAAAAATAAAATAATTTATTTAATTATTTTATTTACGATTATGTCATTTTTGGGCTTCCTCACAGGGGGCCCGCGCCGACTAATCTTAAGTCACGCTAAGGGTAAACCCGCCATCCTGAGCACAACAGTGCCCTCGAATTTCTGATCTGAGTTACCTTTTAATAGTTAATCGACTTTTTTTAGGAAAACTACTTACGCGCGTTAACTTAAGCTTAACAAAAACTTTGACAGATCATTCCGAGCACTCCAGGCCTCAGAATCGCGCGCCATCAGATTTCGTGGACTTGTAAAATTCCCATTTAAAAAAAAATTACATGAAAATTCCAGGTCTTTTCATAAATCCTTACCAATCACGATGTACCTGAAATGATGCCTCTATAATACATAATAAACAAATTCCTTATTTCTTGGTTTATCATGTTTACATATATCTATGGTGGGTGGAGGTTTACTTTCCCTACAAAATCCCTGAGATGATGCTTCATAAGAATTGTCTGAAAGAATCTATGATCCATTACAATGGCCATTAATACAAATTTAATTCGACAATAATCTATTATAAATTCACTCTAGAAGGGATAATGAAGAGTTAATCAACATTTCATTATTTTATTTTTAGTAAAATAGAGAAAGTACATCATAATGTTATCCAAATATCTACCGAAATTAGTACGTTAATAATGGGTACAAAAATTATACCATGCATCTATATCAATTAGAACTTGAATTTGAGTGGTGACCCTAATGAAACTAATAAAAATAAACTTATTTGGTTTAACAGGTTGGCCGTGTGCATTTCATTTAGCCTTGGATTTCATGCCTCTGTTTTTCACCTTAATAATTTTTGTTAACACCACCATTCTACGATACTCTTGTTTTTTCTGGGATATAAGTTGTTCACCTTATACCATTTCATTGGTTTCAATGTAACAACACAAAAAATTTAAAAATATATTTAATATAGAATTCATGAAACATTGAGTCTCTACAAAAAAACTTTATTATAAACTAACCAATAAACATAATGTTTTTTCTTTTGTAATTTGAATTTTGAAAAACTGACAAACACGGTTGCATTTAGTAATATATTTAGAGCCTGATAAGACAAACTTAATTTTTGATGAATAGTAACAAACCATTATGAAAAGTAACATATCCGTATGAATAGTAATGAATAGTAACGAATAGTAAGTTGGAAAAAAATAGAAACTTCACCCATGAATGTATAATACAATTTAGACATCTTATAAGTGAAAAAACCATCATAGTATAGGTATTGGTATTTTTGTATCTCATAAATATTTTAATTTCAATTTTATGATTTATTTAATAATTTAAAATGTAAATGTATTTTCATAAAATGTAATAATTTTTTTTACTTTATTGTCTTATGGTTATAATATAATTTTATGCGACCTTGATTAATTTCTCAAGGTGTTATAAAACGAGTTATAGTTTTAAAGTTGTTCTTTTTGAATAAATTATGATTTTATTTAAAAATTAAATTAAATTTTTTTAAAAAATTATTTTAAAAAAATGGATTTCATTTTGTAATTCTACACTTCGAAAAATGGTTAGGGTGAATTTTTGGAATTTTTCTGAAATACTCAAATTTTTGATAAATAGTAAAATATGATATTTTACCGTATATTTACATTATCCGTTAAATTCAATATTCCTAGCATCATGGATGATATAAGCACACTAGGTTCAAACCACATGTACTTATTACTATTAAGGGTCACATGAATCAACACTATTGGTTGTATTGAGGGAAATAATAAAATAATGAATAAGATATTAAAAAATTACGCCTCTCCTCCACTATAAACCCCCCCTCACTCACCCTTCTATTCACTCCTCTCAAGACTTTCTCCTTTTGAAAAATCTGCTAAAATATTCTCCCAAGCTCCTCCCCCACGTCCAACATCCCTTTTTCTCATAAAAAGACCAAAACCTCTCCCCTAAAGAGGCTCTCAAGGAAGATTACTTCAAGGGTAAACACCTCTTTTCATTTCTTTTATTTCACGTTCTTTTTTATGTGGTATGTATTTCAAGTTTACATACCAAGTTCTTATTTAAATTTTATTCTTTAAATATAATATATTATGAGTCTTTTATTATTTGGTTTCCCCTTTACCCTCTCTTTTTAATGTTTTTTAAAACCATATTGCATAGCCGTTATGCTGTATAATTTTCATCTCAAAATATCTCTCTGTTTCAAGCATTATTTTTATGTTATTCTCTTTTATTTTCAATTTTCATATGTTGGAATATGTCATTAAATATCCCCATTATTGTATATATTATGTAATAATGATGATATACCCCTTTTTTCATCAAAATATTTTATGAATTTTTAAGTGACGTCGTTAGACTGCCGAATTTTCGTAAGGGATTTCTCAACTTTTCGTTTTTATTTCTAGTTCCTTTCTTATCTTTTCCTTTCCTCACCTAATTTCATACAAATATTATGATAAATACAGTAAATTACATATAATGTAACGTTTTTGTGACAATGTAATAATTCATCATCATCTCTCATTTCCCCTTCTTTTATACTAAAAATTAAAACACCATCCGAGATGTGTTAAATTATCACATTCAAGGAAGACAGGTTTTCAATTTTTTTACCATATTAAATTATGGTCATGAAACCATTTTTATGGTTGAAAAAGACTATAATATATATAATATAACTTATTTAAGTTTCTGAAATATTTTTTTTACACATGATATTATTTTATAAATCAAAATGAGTTCGTTGTAATAAAAAACCACCAATTAATATTAAAGTTTTATATAATGATTCATATTCACTCCCAATAACCAAATGAATTTGATAACCATGTAATATTATGGATGTTAAGAAATAAAATAAAACTTATATTATGGAAAAATATTCTCATATTACATTTTTATCCTTTCATGTATATAAGTAAACCAGTCATGGATACCAAGAAAGAAAACACTCCCAAATAATAAAATTGAACCTTTTAAACCCACCCAGAAGGCCATAAAAGAACTTAATAGGGATATAATAAATCAATTAAATAAAGAATTTTTTCTGGAAATATAAATTAATTAATTTAATTTGGTTATCCAGGACACTAAGATCAAGTGAAGAACACCATCAGACTTAAGGTAAGGGGTTTCTTCATCTCACTTCCATTTTTGTGAGATATTCCATATTCACTTATATTACTTTTTATGGTGTATGTATACTTCCCATTGATATTTTATATAATTAATATCTTTATTTTAATTATATTCAATTTATAATTTAAGTATTATTCATTTTTGGGCTACGATTTCATTGATTAGAAAGTTGTAAGTATTTTCTACCCGAACCTCCATTTTCATTCAGGTTTCCCCTATTCTATACTAAACTCAATGTTATTATTATTTTTTCATATGTAATCCTAATAAATTCTTTGTTATTGTTCTATATATGTGTAACAACCATAATAAAACTTTTATTTATGGGTAGTTATATGTTTTAAAAGGATCTTTCAAAAATTATTCCCAATAAAAGGGAACTTCTCAAATTCTTACCTATTTTCAAGTGAAAAATGTAATCTATTTAAGGTAATTATTATTTTTTTCAAAGAAAATATTTTATCATTACAAACCATCTTGGATAGTTTACGGTTTTATGAAATAAAACACTCCTTTCCATTTTAAAATCTCTTTAATATTTTCTTAAAACTGGACTAAAATGTTTTACCTTTAAAGTTTCTTTAAAAGATAATTTTACATGATTTCAATTAAGTGGGACATAATTTATGCCTCAAATATAATTTCAATGTTATTTAATCATATTTTTTACAAATATTATTTCAAAAAAAATACAAATTATTTTCCAAAATAGATCTTCTTTTCTAAAGTAAAAATAATTTCTCTTGTCCCACTTTGACTTTTATGAGATATATGCCTTGTTCACCATTTATTTCTTGAATGTGGTGTATGAAACACCCTTTGGTATATCATATCAAGAGTCTCATTATTATCATGATATTATAAAATATTATGATTTTAATTTTTCAAGGTGGTATTGGTCACTTTTTAATATTTAAGGATTATTTCCTCAAGAAATTGTCAATGTTATCATTTAAAAGTATATTCATTTATGTCAACATCCTTGTTGAATCTTGTAATTCATTTAGGTGTATCTCTTATGATATCATATAAAATATGTTGTTGAAGGGTTTTTTATTAGTTTGATCATGAATGTGCTATCTTAAAATCATTCACCAATTTACTTTGAATGGTTAGTGTTTATACTTAATGTTAAGGGAAAGTTATTTACATTTTATATATTAGTTTCAATATGAATTTATATGTTGTTTATGTCTATCTATATTCATTTAAGGAATGAATTGGACTTAGTAAGTGTTGGTTGGGGCCTTCTATATCCCCTTGGTGCATCGGCAGGTCTCATGAGACAAACTATGGTCTTGGGATGAGGCCTTGACAAAATGGCTATTTATGGTCTTGGCATGAGGCCTTGAAGGTATGGTTATGATGTCCCGCATTATGCATTCCCTCATTATGAAAATATTATTGATAGTTCATATGGTTATTCGACTAGTATAATTCCCCTGATTATGTTTTATTGTGGAGTTATTTATTTATCTCTTATTCCTTTCATAACGCATTCAAATTTATTTTTAAAGGCATGTGTTTTTAGTTATTCTCCATGCCTAATGTTTATGTTTACGATATCTTCCTCTGTGTTTATTACCCTTAATGAGCATTTGATCTCACCACTTTCTTATGTTTCATTTTATCAGGACATGAAGAAGTTTATTATGAATGACATACAAGGATAAACTTAGAGTTTTGAATGTTCCCAATAAAACATATATGTTGTATTTCCTTTCAAGTTGTAATGTTGAACCTATGTATGTATCTATTTTTCCAAAACCACTAAACTACTCGGTATTTCGGGATTTGATTCTTTGTAATCATGCCAGTGTATTAAAATAATGCACCTACTCCAAGCTTCTCCGTTTGGGGCATTATAGTTGGTATTAGATGAAGTTTAGTAGAAAACTTAGAATCTAGATTTAGAAAACATAGATTAGGGAACAAAACCCTATTATAGACATTGAGGATAAACATACAAGAACATCCTAGAATTTTGGTAAAGAATGGATTATGTGAATATTTCTAGAAAATACATCTTTATCTGGATACTACAAGTAGATGTGGTTCTAGCATAGATGTACCTAGAAATAACAACTAAGATAAGGAGATTTGGGCTTGACCAGGGGTATCCTAGTACATGACAACGGGCCTTACTGCACACCTATTTTGACACTTCTGGGAGATATGATTTAGATAATTCACATTTTCTTTGCAAACCATTATGAAATAATTAAATGTAATGTTTTTCTCAAAGAAAACATGTTTATTATTATGAGATTATTTATGGATAAAATTTAAATTTATGCTAAGTATGTTTCTAAGTTGAGATTGTAAATTATGATTCGTAATCTAATATAGTGTATGTAATTTTTTTCAAATGATGCCTAGTATAAGGAGTGAGATCATAACCAATGCACGTGATGAAAATAGTAAAAAATGATCATATCGCTCATGGTCTTAAACCATCGTTTCAAAGGAAGATATTCTCCCATGTGACCTCATCATATGAGAAAATAATATCATGTGTTAACAAGGTATGTAAATATTTCTTTGAGTTCTATGGATTTGAAGGTAAGCAAAAGAAGAAGAAGACGATAGAGAAAAATATGGATAAAGGGAAGAAGGGAAATAAGGTTTTTCCCACATGTGATAACCGTGGAAAGAATAACCCTGGTAAATGTTTGAAGGGAATGAGTGTTTGTTATTCTTGTGGAGAAATAGGACACCATGTTCATGATTGAAAGGGTAAGAAAAAGGTTTACAATGTATAATGATTCAACTATAAAGATATGTGACACTATGCGAATCAATGTCCCAAGCATCAAAGGAATATAACCCAAATGATGATTCTAGATAATGATTAATTTACGATGCTTCCATGGATGAACTAAATGATTAATATTTTTTTTTCAAGAATCATGTCATTTTAATATTTTGTTAGCAATGTATTTGTTATAAGAATTATGGAATGTATGAGGATTGTACTACAATAATTTTTCATTAAGGATTTGATACCATAAGTTGAATGGTACCAATAAAATATATTTAGTGGAAAGTTAAACTTTTTATAAAATACACGATTGAGGGAAAGAAAACATCTAATAGATATATGATGTTGTGATAATGATGAAGAAATGATTGTTTTGGATTAATATATACTACATTGGAACTGATTATCGATATGTCGAAAAGCGGTCTATACTATCATCAATGGAGTTTACAACACTTTTGGAATTAATGAATATATCCAATAACATCTATCTTACTTAAGGAATATGAAAGAATGCATGTTTCCAATATGGTTATTATGATAATTAAAGTTATTACCATATTTCAAAATGATGCATGATGAAGTTATTCACAGACTTGGAATGTGAAAATTTAAAGCTTCTTCATGTTGATTAAGGGTTAATGATAAGTTCACCTTGGGAATTCAGAGACCTTCATTATAAAGTGTTGAATCATTATATTTTGGAATGTTTAACCATTTATGAAATTTTTTAAGTTGATCATTACCCGAGCTTTTAGAGGTTAATGTATTAATTCAACATATAGCGTAACTTGTGATAGGTGATGAAGTATAGATAATCAAGGAAAAATCAAAGGATGAGTTTGTAAATAGAAATATATATTTATACTCTTATAGAGTGGAATAATTCATTAACTCAAGGAAAAGAGTATTAGATAAAATGCTGTCCTATTATCACACTACTATAAAAATTGGCAAGGGAAGCGCTACCCCTTTATTAGCAGTAAAAAAAAGCACTGATAAAGGGGACCCCTTTATCAGCACTTTTTTAGTAGCGCTGATAAATGTGTGATTTATCAGATCTTTTTCCTATCGGTGATAAATTTTATGTTTAAAAAAATCATGAAAAATAAATTATTGTTATATAAGTATATTTATATTGATATAAATATAATATATATTTTTTAAATATGTTTTAGATATGTATAAATAGGATATTAAATTTAATATATAATAAATTTAATGAAAATGGCTTTAAAATATTTAAAAAAATATTATTAATTAATAATTTTCTAATTATTATAGATAAAAAATCATTTAATAACAATTTGAAGACATACAAAATCAAAACAATTAATAAAATATCTAAAATAAGTTAAAAATGTAACTCAAATTTCAAACGGCCATAACATTTGATCCAAGTGTCCGTTTGAGATCTACAGTATATCAAATCGAAGCCTGTGACGAGCTCTACGCGCTGGTCACTAAGGAAAATCCACTGTCACATTTTTTTAGGCCAAAAAATTCCCATAAGTCCTCCAAACTGAGTTTTTAGTTAGGATACCCCAATTTGTTAACATTAAAAGAGGTATAACTTCTGATCTGGATTTCCGTTATCCCTGTACCACATATCATATCAAAAATTGCTTCATTTTCTTTGATTTGACTTGTTGTGGAGTTGAAAAGGGATTCTAGATTATAAGTTATGATCGTTTTAACATTCTATGGATTTCAAATACACATATATATGTATTTATTCGTAAATATATATGTGTCTCTATGTGTGTGTTGTATATATGTATGTATGTATTTATTTATTTAATTATAAACACACATAAAAAACATATTTCATAAATGTATTTAAAACTAATCTTATAAGTATATATTAATATACAAATAAATATACGGATAAAAAATTATAACTAAATATATATAAATAAATAAATAAATATAAATATATATTAATATAAGAATGAATATATATATACTAATATATGAATAAATATATTTTTATTAATATGAATCTATATTAATATATGAATAAATATAATTATATATATAAATAAATATATATATCATTAAATAGACAAAAAAATGAAATAGCATAGTTGTAAAGGTGCAACCACGAAAGGGGAAGGTTGCGGGTTCGAGTTCAGGTGGAAGTGCAAAGGGGTGTGCGCGTGTGAGGATGCGCAGGAAGGGTAGCGCACGGGAGACCTCCTAGAACTGATAGGGGGGGGGGGGGTCAAGCACTGTTAAAAGCTCTCCCCGCATTATTTAATTTTTTTATATTTTTTTTTGACTTTTATCAGCACTACTGGAAATCTGACTTTTCCCAATGCTTCTATACCAATGGTTTGTAAAAACCGTTGGTATAGGTCCCCTTTCCCAACGGTTTGGCCAAACTGTTGGGAAATCCCACTTTGAGGCTGGATTTCCCAAAGGTTTTGGAAAACCGTTGGGAAATGTTATACCTATCCCAACGGTTTGGCCAAACCGTTGGGAAAGGTCCGTATAAGTCTATACCAACGGTTTTGACAACCGTTGGTATAGGTCCTTTGAATTTTTATCATATCTTCTTACCGAAAACATTATATAAATCAAAAATTAAAATAATTATGACAATACATATATATATTTATGTAATTATGTTCACAAAAGTCATGTTAGGTTAGTGGTTAAGTCGTTCAATGATAAACTAGGGGTCCTGGGATCAAATCCCAGCGGATGTTTTTTTGAAATATATATACCAATGGTTCCATAACTGTTGGTATAGATTTTCATATTACTTATACCAACAGTTTCTAAAACCGTTGGTATAGGTCTATACCAAGGGTTTTCCCAAAACCGTTGGTATAGACCTATCCCAACGGCTTACTTGGAAATGGTTCTCCAAACCGTTGGTATAGGCTATACCAACGGTTTGGAGGCCTATACCAATGGTTCCAAAACGTTGTTATAGGTTAGTTTTCCAGTAGTGCAGCGCTTTTTAAAAGTGCTGATAAAGGTCCCTTTTATCAGCGCTAAAAAAAGAACTGATAAAGGGGTCTTTTATCAGCACTTTTTTTAGCACCGATAAAAGGGGTCTTTATCAGCGCTTTTCGGAGCGCTGATAAAAGGGACCCCCTATATTAGAGCTGATCTTTACAGCACCTTTTCAGCGCTGTTAAATCCCGTTTTGAGCGCTGATATAGGGTGTTTTTTTAGTAGTGTCATAAAATTTGATAATATCGATGAATTTTTCTGTAGTAGTTTATAGTTTTTTAGTAATCAACTTTTATCTGAACATGTTCTCTACCACGTTCCATAAAAACTTCATAGTGAGATTTTTTTCCATTCCAGGTTTTTACTTCCAACTAATGTCACCCCATTCGAAAGATAAATTTTTAGGGTGACCACCTCCTTTACCTTAACCTCTTTTTTGGAGGATATTTTATTAACCCTATTTCTGATGTGGGTTTCCCACAGGGGAATTTTCAAGCATCAACCTTTAACCTTTGAAATGCACTTTCAAATTGTGAGGATGCAATTCTGTTGAGGGAGGAATAATGTAACACCCCAAGAATTTACAGATATATTTAATATAGAATTCATGAAACAATAAGTATATACAAAACAAAACTTTATTATAACCTAACCAATAAACATAATTTTTCCACTTCTGTAATTTGAATTTCAAAAAACTAACATACATAGTTGCGTTCAGTAAGATATTTAGAGTTTGATAAGACAAAATTAATTTTTGATGAATAGTAACATACCATTATGAATAGTAACATACCCTTATGAATAGTAAGTCAGCTAAAAAAATATAAACTTCACCCATGAATGTATAAATACAATTTAGTCATCTTATAAGTGGAAAAACCATCATATTATAGACATTGGTATTTTTGTGTGTCATAAATATTTTAATTATAATTTTATGATGAATTTAATAATCTAAAATAGAAATGTATTTTCATAAAATGTAATAATTTTTTTTTAATTTATTGTATTATGGTTATAAGATATTTTATGGGACCTTGATTAATTTATCAAGGTTTTATAAAACGAGTTATAGTTTTAAAGTTATTTTTTGGAATAAATTATGATTTTATTTAAAAATTAAATTAAAAATATTTAGAAAATTATTTTCAAAAAATCGATTTAATTTGTTAATTCTACATGTCTAAAAATGTTTAGGGTTAATTTTTTGGATTTTTATGAAATACTCGAATTTTTTATGAATAGTAAAATACAGTAATTTACCGTATATTTACATTATCAGTTAAATTCACTATTACTAGTATCATGGATGATTTAAGAACATTTGGATTGAAATAACATTCACTTATTACTATTAAGGGTCAAATGAATCAATACTATTGGTTGTGTTGAGGGAAATAATAAAATAATGAATAAGATATTCAAAAATTACTCCTCTCCTCCACTATAAAACCCCCCTTCTCTCTCTTGTCTTCACTCCTATCAAGAATTGTGGCTTGTATAAATTCTGATGAAATTTCCTCCCAAGATTTTCTCCCACGTCCAACATACCTTTTTCTCATAAAAAGGCCAAAACCACTCCCCTAAAGAGGCTCTCAAGGAAGATTACTTCAAGAGGTAAACACCTCTTTTCATTTATTTTATTTCAAGTTCTATTTTATGTGTTATGTATTTCAAGTTTACATACCAATTTCTTATTTCCATTTTATTACATCCCTCTAATATATTATGAGTCTTTTATTAATGGGTGACCCCTATCCCCTCTCTTTTTAATTTTTTCTAAAACCATGTTGTATAGTCGTTATGCTGTAGAATTTTCATCTCAAAATATATCTCCTTTTCATGAACTCTTTTTTATGTTATTCTATTTTATTTTCAATTTTATTATATTGGGATATTTCATTAAATATCCCCCTTAAATTCCATATTATTTAATAATGATGAGATACCCCTTTTCTATTATCAAAATATTTTATGATTTTTTAAGTGACGCTGTTAGGCTGCCGAATTTTCGTAAGGTATTTCTCAACTTTTCTTTTATTTCAAGTTCCTTTCTTTTCTTTTTTTCCTTTCATCACCCCATTTAATCAAAATGTTATTATAACTACAGTACCTTAAATTTAATGTAATTTTGTTTTGATAATGTAATTATCCATCATCATCTCTCTTTTCCCCTTATTTTATACTAGAAATGAAAACACCATCCGAGATGTGTTAAATTATCACATTCAAGGACGAAGAGTTTTCCATTTCTATTACCATATTCAATTCTGGTCATGAAACCATTTTTATGATTTAACTAGAAAATAATATATATATATATATATATATATATTATAACTTATGTAAGGTTATGAAATCTTTTTTTACACATGATATTATTTTATAAATCAAAATGAGTTTGTTGTAATAAAAAACCACCAATTAACCGAAACAATTATCATTAATGTTTTATATAATGATTCATGTTCACTCCCAATAACGAAATTAATTTTATAAAATTGAAATATTATGGATGTTAAGAAATAAAATAAAACTTCTATTTAGGACAACCATTCACATATTACATGTTTATCCTCACATGTATATAAGCAAGCTGATCATGAATTCCAAGAAAGAAAACACTCCCAAACAATAAAATCAATCCTCTTAAACCCCTAAAGAAGGCCACAAAAAAACTTAATAAGGCTATAATAAATCAATTACATAAATAATAGGTTCTATAAATATTAATTAATGAATTTAATTTGGTTATCCAGGACACTAAGATCATGTGAAGAACACCATCAGACTTAAGGTAAGGGGTTTCTTCATCTCACTTCAATTTTTGTGAGATATTATATATTCACTACTATTAATTGTGTATGGTGTATTTATACTGACCATTGGTGTCTAATATCATTAATATATTTATTTTCATGATATTAAATTTATCATTTAATGACTATTAATTTTTGGGCATACGATTCAATTGATTACAAAGTTGTAAGTATTTTCTACCTGAACCTCCATTTTCATTCAGGTTGCCCTTATTCTACACTAAAATCAATGATATTCTTATTTATTCATATTTACTCCTCATAATTATTTTTTGAATATTCTATATATTTTTAACAACCAGAATCCTACTTTCATTAATGGGGACTTATATGTTTTAAAAGGATCATTAAAAAATTATTCCCGGTAAAAGAAAACTTCTCAAATTAGTAACTATTTTCATGAGAACTATGTAATATATTTTAAAGATTTATTATTTTATTAGTAAAAAAAATTATCATGAAAATAAATCTTGGTAAAATTACAATTTTATGAAAGAAAACATGCCTTTCAATTTTAAAATCTCTTTAATATTTTCCTAAAACTGCACTAAAATGTTTTACTTTTAAAGCTTCTTTAAAATCACTTTTTACATGATTTAACTTCTATGGGAAATTATTTATGAATCAAATATAATTTCATTGTTCTTGAATCTTATTTTTTACAAATCTTATTTCATGACAAATACAAAATATTTTCCAAAAGAACTCCTCTTTCTAAATAAAAAAGGGTTTCTCTTGTCTCACTTTAACTTCTATGAGATATATGCCTTGTTCACAACTTATTCCTTGCATGTGGTGTATGTATATCCCTTTGGTATATCATATAATGAGTCTCCTTATTATCATGTTATTCTAAAGTATTATTATTTGAATGTTTCAAGGTTGTATGGGACACTTTATAATATTTATGGATTATTTTCTCAAGAAATTTTCAATGGTATCATATAAAAGTATCTTCATTTATATTAGACTCTTTGTTTAATCTTGTACTTAATTGAGGTGTATCTATTATTATATCATCTAAAATATTTATTTAAGGGTTTTTTATTAGTTTGATCATGGATGTACTATCTTAAAACCATTCACCAATTTACTCCGAATGGTTAGTGTTTATATTGAATGTTCAGGGAAAGATATTTACATTTCATATATTAGTTTCAATATAAATGTATATGTTTTTTATATTTATCCCCATTAATATGAGGAATGCATTGGACTTATTAAGTGTCTAGTGGGTCCAGCTATAGCCCCTCAGTGCATCAGTTGGTCTCATGAGATAAACTACGGTCTTGGCATGAGGCCTTGACAAAATGGTTATTTATGGTCTTGGAATGATGCTTTGATGGTATGGTTATGATGTACCACATTATGCATTCCATCATTATGAAAATAGTATTTATAGTTAATATGGTTATTTGACTAGTAGAATACCCATGATTATGCTTCATTATGGAATTATTTATTCATCTCTTATTCCTGCCATAATGTGTTCAAGTTTATTTTTAATGACATGTGTTTTTAGTTATTCACCATGCCTAATGTTTATGTTTATAATATCTTATGTTGTATTTATTACCCTTACTAAGAATATGAGATCACCCCTTTCTTATGTTTAATTTTATCAGGACATGAAGAAGTTTATTATAAATGACCTACAAGGATAAACTTAGAGTTGTGGATGTTCCCAATAAAACATATATGTTGTATTTCCTTTCAATTTGTAATGTTGAACCTATGTATGTATCTGGTTTTTCAAAACTACTAAACTAATCGGTCTTTTAGGATTTGAATCATTGTAATAGTTCCAATGTATTATAATAATGAACTGGATCTAGGCTTCTGGGGTTGGGGTGTTACATCCAACGTCATTAATATATTGTTTCTTAGGATTGGTAGAATTATCATGCAGAGAATCCTATTATTCCTCTGCATTGGGAGAATCAAGATGTTGAAAAGCCTGTTGTTCCTCAAGATTGGGAGAAACAAAATTTAAATAATCAATTATCTATAGAATTGAAATTATATTTTATTTATATTATATAAATGTAGTAGTGAACATATAATACTATGAGTTAACATAATGTATATTATAAAAAAATATAACCTGATTATTGAACTATCTTTTTTCTTCTTTAAAGGTTAAAGGTATTTGACCCCTCTATTGAGTATCCACATCCCATAATTGTGGTATCCTAATATATATAATACCCCATCTACATTAGGACCATCGTGAAATGAATATGATGTCCCAATGAAAGGTTCATTCTTAGTTGAATTGAAATCTGACTCTACAGTGGTTTTGGTCAATACCAAAATAATTGACAACTTTCTGTTTGCAGGATATGAGATAAAAAATACTTGTATTAACTATGATGAAGTTATGAATAGTTATTCATTGAAACATTCCTTACTGAATTCTACATTTATGAATACCAATTCATTGATTTTAACTGTACTCCTATTATCAATTTATTTGCATTGAAAAATCAGAACTTGAAATGTTTTATATATTAACTCACATATTTTTTTGATGATGCCAAAGTATGAAATATTTTAATAAATTGGATTTCTGTCCTTGGCACCAGATACATGAATCACTTCACCCACAAGAGTAACTCCACTATTTTTCATGGTACTGTATTGATCATTATCTTTTGTATAAAACATATAACCATTAATTATACAACTATTATAAGATAATACATGCACACTTGGTCCTTTGGATAACCATAAATGTTGTTCTAAAAATTTAATTCTTATTTTTAGTTGAATCCTTAATAATATGGTCTCAAAAACATCCTTGAAACTATCAATTATGTGTATTTGATATTTAAATTTCAATGATTGATGTATTAAAATGCCTAAGAATTACTTTATGGGTTTTAATATATGGTGAAACCTCTATAATATTATATAAAATATAAAGGTGAGTCTTCTCCTGCTTCTTAATGGTAATTAGGAGAACATCTATTCTGAAAATTCCTTCACCCATAATATTATATTGCACAGTAATAAAACTTAGGGATGAGTTTTATTTTTGACATACCCTTTCAAGATAATTATATACCATTAAATGAAGTACACCCATCTATAATATACCATACCACATAGTCATCTCTCTCTAACTAAGTGAACCATCATATCAAATAATGATGGAGGGAAGATAATCTCCAATTCACATAATATGATAGAAATTCCCTTTCACATAGTTTTAAATTTCTTCATGTATATAACTTTAGTACATATATATTTTAAAAATAGACAAAGATTTGTTAATGTATTAAATACATTTTTAGAAAAATTGCAATATAGGCATTAGATATTACATCAAAAAATGTTAG
The DNA here is from genome assembly GCA_963277665.1 of Viscum album. Lineage (NCBI taxonomy): Eukaryota > Viridiplantae > Streptophyta > Magnoliopsida > Santalales > Viscaceae > Viscum > Viscum album. Next base: position 92,970 of record OY728147.1, read on the forward strand.
CCATGTGATTTAAATCCCTTTATTTTTAAATCATTCATTGGAATGATATTGTTTATATTTTATGAATACCCATATGAAACCATTATAACATTTAAGAAGTATCAAAACTTATTTATATCTTTCTTGGAGGGGTTTTAAGTAGTTTGTGGAAGAAAATTATGCCTTTCACCCTTCGTTGGAGCCAACTCTTCCTGTATACCCATGTCAATCAGGTCCAAACTATCCTTAATTTCATCCTTTGTTTTTCTAGGTGAATTTAGTAATGTTCCAATGAAACTATCACATAAAATTTTCCCAAACACATGACATCAAGAATTTTTTTGACACACACAATTACAGTGCAGTAATTAAAAAAACTAATATTTTTTCCAACCAATTTTAATAAGGTTTTTCGAAAAGGGTTTACCAAAAGTGGTGGCTATATCCTTTACTTTATGAAATAGTTGATCACCTATTAGTGGAGATAGTATTTTACCTTCTGAATTACCATAAAATTTCGTCATCCAAGATCAATATTTTTCATTGTGGTAGAAATTTGTGATTTTCTAGAAACATAGTCTTTGAGGAATGTTTTAAACTAATTGATTGTGTACCTTGTTCAAAAAACTGGACACCCTTGAGTTCCTTTAATGATATATCCTAAAAAAAATTCATAAGTAGGATTTTCATTAATCATCCCACACAACATGGATATCAATGTGAAATATTTATTTCTATAAGAATTATAAAATGTAACACTTGAATCCCACATTAATTTCAGATCTTCGATCAGTGGATCCAAATAAACATCAATATCACTACTTGGTTATTTTGGTCTTGATATAAGTAGATACAATATAATGTATTTTAAATTCATGCATAACTACAGTGGAAAGTTATAATTTACAAGCATAACTAGCCATGTACTGTGAGTGAAACTTTATAAACCAAAAAGATTCACTCCATATGTAGATAGTGAAATACGAAGGTTTCTATGCTCATTTTGAAATCCAAGATAATTATAATAAAATGTTTTCCACCAAGGAGAGTTTTTTGGGTGAATAGGTTTACCATCTTGTTGCAATGACCCAACCAACTAGGGAATTCTTGTCCAGTGGTAAGCTGAGTGTGACACCCCAAGACCACCTCTAATAGGTCAGGGGCTGGTGACAAGCACCGAGTAGGCATATATCACGCATGAGAGGCATTAAACTAAGTATCTTTACACACACACACACATGTTTATGAATACCCATGCAATGTTGAAAGGTAAAATATAAATTATGAAAACCCTTCTCTTTATTTCACACTTAAACATGATTTGTTACATAAACTTGCACTTATGAAAACTTTGAGGTTTGAGAGTTCTAGTGTATTGGGAAATTAGAAACATTACATAATGACTTGTAACATGGAACACACCATCTTTATTGAAAACTTCCTTTACATGACTACTACATTCCCTCGTACTTAGCATTTCATGGGATAACCTGAGGACATTCATAAGAAAAGGGTGAGCTATAAAGCCTAGCAAGGGAGTAAACAAGGCATAAAATGAAGAATACAATACATATTTGGAAATAGGCATATAAATAGATCATAAGAGAAACAAGAACATAAAAGAATGATATAGCATGATTATCATAACATAGAAATGTGGCAACAAAATTTTACATGGTATTAGAATGAGACAATTCTCATTGCCCATGGATCATTATTAAACCCTCATTGAACTTGAATTATCATGATACTAATTTTTACCCAATGCATTGAAGTGTTATCAGAACACTCCCTTCTTAAACATTTAATTTCATGCATAAGTGTGTCACATGAATTATATAACACAGATTCATTAAAAACAATCATTTATTATACGATAAAGGAATGTGTAATTCATACATGAAACTCTATAATAAATAGGTAAATGTTCATATAGGCGAATACCCTTGATAGAGATATGGGCATGGTATTCACTACACAATGACTTTGGTTTGGAAAATTGTAGTGAAATTTTGGTAGCATAACGACATGTCATACATATTAATAAAAATGGTTGATGAGAGAGAAAGGTATTTCTCATCATATTTACATGAAATGGACAGTAAGGGGGTCATATAGATACATTTACCAACATATTTAATTAAATTTATATTCATAATACAAAAGAATTTTTTGAATGTAAATGAGAAGAGAGAAATTTCTTACAAAATTTTGGCATAGTAATGGGTGTACATGGGAGGAATTAATGAGATAAAAAGGGGTATATAATCATTAAAACATAAGGAGAGAAGTATTGTGGAGGTTATAAATTATACCCAAACATTTTTAATTGAAAAAAGGGTATAACAATATAAATAAATTTGGAAAAAAAATAAAAAGGAAGAAAATCCCTTACGGAATTTTGGTATGGTAACGAGTATACATGGAAGGAATCGATGAGAGAGAAAAGGGTATCTCATCATTAAAACATAAATAGGAAAGTATATAAATGGTGAGAAATCATACCCCAACATTTATAATTGAAAATAATAGGGCATAATAATATTAAGAAACTTGGATAACATGAGAAATGGAGGAATCCCTTACTTGGAAGTGTGATCCCAAAGGCTTGAGAGAGGATTGAGAGAGGATTATTGGGATAATGGGGTGCCTTGGGAGGATTATAGAGAGATTAGGTTAGAGTTTGTCCGATCTCTAAAGGATTTTAGTGGAGAGGAAGTGGTAGCTTGGGTGAGTTTATATAGGAAAAGGTAGGGAATTCTTTATTATTTAGGTTTTGGACCTTACACATTAAACTAATCAAAACCACAAACCATACCATGGTTTTTGCCCATGGTATTTGACAAAGGGTAGTGGAAGACAATATTTGGTAAGTCTAATTTCCTAAATTCTTAAAATATTAGGATTTCTTATGTGGGGGTGAGTCACACTCTCAAGGAAATCAATTTAAAAAGTTAAAATGTTTTATAAGTCTTGAAGGGTCTACTAAAGCTTTGTAAAATAAATCAAAGAAACCTAAAATCATATTATTTTAGTGGTAACACATATATTGTCCGAACACCATGTTTATATTATTTTATTACATTACTATTGGGTCATTATGATGTCATAAAACACATTATATAATTAAATGATATTTAATTTTTACCCAAAAATTCGTCTGTCTCTGAAAATTATGAAAAATTCACCGTTGGATAATTTAGATGTCCTGATTCCAAAAATAATATTCATTTTATCTAAATAATTTTCTATATATGTAAATTTTTACTTTTAAAATAAAAACCGACATTTATAAAAAATTCATGGGTTTTGATAAAAATAGCTTTCAAACCTTAATAAAAATTTCAATTGTATTCATAAAAATTATAAGATTATTTATATTTAATAAAAATTAATTTTGTAAAAATATTTAATTAAAATATTATTTAATTCAAAAATCCAATAATTCATCAAAATATATTTCTTAATTGATTATTAACAAAAAAATTCTATTTTTTCTTTAAAAACTATTTACAAAGTAACACTAATAAAATGAAAGTATATTATCTATAAAAAAATAATGTACATAATCCTAGTTCTAGGGTCTTGTTACATAACCCCTTATAACTCCCGCATAAGACTGATGGGTATGGTGTGTGATGATGAAAGACTCTTGGGGTGGCTCGCATAACATCACTTGGGTGGTAATCTATATCAACTTCCACTTCTCTTGTAGGTGGTTCTGCTCAAGCTTGATGTGGTGAAGCTCAGCTTATGCTTGCTCAAGAGTGAAGCCCAATGATGCAATCTCCTTTCCAATCTCTAAAAAATGGGCTTCGTACGGGGCAATTCTACTGAATGAGGTCATCAATTTCTTTTTCTGAGTAAATTAGATTTTTTAAAGCCCTATATTTATACTAATCATGTGATCATTGTTCAACAGATATATTAGAAATGATAAAAATTCTTAACGGTATTTTGAAATCCAAAATCCTAAAACCAAAGAAGTGCATATTTTATATAACCATTTTACATAATAAGACATTAAATTATATCAAGAGGAATTTTCATTAATGAAAGTTTGGGTCGTTACAATATTCCCCCATTAAGAAAATTTTCCCTCAAAATTTCCTTTTCCCACACTAAAACAGATGCGGGTAAGTTTTCTTCATCACTTCCTTCGATTACCATGTTTCCTCTTCAAACTTGTGGTTTCTCCACAACACTTTCATGAGGGGCATTGTATTTTTTCATAGAAATTTTTTCCTACGATCTAAGATCTTCACCAGATTCTTTTCATAGAAGAGGTCATTTACCAATGGTACCACCTATGGATTGAGTACATGCTATGGGTCTGGTATGTACTTACTCAAGAGTGATACATGGAATACATCATGTACTTGAGATAGGTTCAGTGGGAGTGATAGTCAATAGGCCACTGCTCCAATGCGATCTAGGATCTCAAAAGGGCCTACGTACCTTGGAATAAGCTTTCCCTTCTTCCCAAATCTCATAAATATCTTCCAAGGTGATATGTAGCGGAATACCATGTCTCCAACATCAAAATCTAGGTCTCATAGACGATCACCAACATAACTCTTTTGTCGACTCTGAGCATCTTTAATGTGTTGCTGGATGTTCTTAACCTTATACACCATTTTTTTGACCATTTCTAGACCTAAGAGTTTTTTCTCCCCAACTTCATCAAAACATGTCGGTGTTATACACCCCTTCCCATACATGGCTTCAGAATGATCCAATTGGATTCTTGAGTAGAAACTATTATTTCAAGAGAACTCAATAACAGGAAGATGTTGATATCATCCTCCTTTTAATTCCATTGAGCATGCTCTCAACATATCCTAGAGTGTTTGGATAGTCCGCTCATATTGGCCACCAGTTTGAGAATGATAAGACATACTGAAGTTCATCTTAGTATCCAGAGCATGTTGAAGACTCTTCCAAAACGTCGAGGTGAATCTTGGATCTCAATCGAATACAATAGATAGTGGTACTTCATATAACCTTACCACATATCTGATGTATATTAGTGACAATTGATCTAATGAGAAATCCTTTTGTATTGTAATGAAGAGTACATTCTTTTAAAGACAATTCATAATAACCTAGATAACATTGTTTCCTTTGGATTTCTTCAGAAGTCCAGTGAAAAATTCCATGGTGATGTTCTCCCATTTCCATGTTGGTATGGGTAATGGTTGCATCATCCCCTTATAATTATTCCTCTTATCCTTCACTTGATGACATACCAGACACTTTTATGTATACTCAAAGATCTTCTTATTTATGTTATCTCACCAATAATTCTCTCAGATATCTTGATACATCTTTGTGTTTCCTAAGTGAATGGATAAATTCGAACTATGTGCATCATCCAAAAGTTCTTTTTTTATATCCAGAATTAATGGATCACATAGTATTGTCCCAAATGTCACAATTCCTACTTTATTGACATTAAAATCCAATGATTTCCCTTTTTTGATAGTTTCCAACTTTTTCTGAATTCCCACATCATTCTTTTGAGAATCCTTTAACCTTTCCAAAAGAGACGGTTGAGAAATCATTTGTGAAAGTATTGATGATGTTCCCTTATTTATATTCCCATGTCCATCTTCATTAAATCTAAGATGATTGGATCCTTTTCAATTATCATAAATGATGGAATCACTGGGTCCTTTCTACTTAGATCATCTGCCATCTTGTTCGATTTCCCAGGGTGGTAATGGATTGAGGAGTCATAATCTTTGATCAGTTATAACCATCTTCATTGGTGCATGTTCATCTCTTTCTGTGTGAATATATACTTGAGGCTTTTGTGATCTATGTGTATTTCACACTTCTCTATAAAGAGGTAATTCCGCCAAATTTTCAAAGCGATGATCACTACAACAAACTACAGGTCATGCGTTGGATAGTTTTTCTCATGAACTTTCAATTTCCTTGAAGCATAGGAAATGACTTATCATTTTTCATCAACACACAGCCCGAGCCCTTTTTTGAAGCATCACTAAATACCACAAAAAGTTCACCACTTGTAAGTAATATGAGCACGAGAGTAGTGATAATCATCCTTTTCAACTCGTTGGAGATTTTTTTGCATTAGTCACTCTAAATTTTTTTACTCCCTTCCATGTTATATTGGTAATAGAGTTGGAAAATCATGAGAGATTTATCAAAAATCGATGATAATATCTAGCTAACCCCAGGAAGCTAGGAATATCCATCATCGATGTTGGCCCCAACCATCCCTCAATTGCAGCTATCATAGAGGGATCCATATATATCCCATTGCTTGTAATGATATGCCCCAATAATGATACTTCCTTCAACTATAACTCACACTTATTTTAATTTTCATAGAGATTCTCTTTTGATAAGGTCTCTAGTATAATGGTTAGATTCTCCTCCTTGGTTTTGGAGTATATTAGAATTTCTTCTATACATACTACCACAATTTTTTCGAGGTAATCTCTAAATACTATATTCATCAAGTCCATGAAGAATGATGAAGCATTAGTGAGTCTAAAAGGCATTAATATGAATTCATAGTTCCCGTACCTTGTATAAAAAGAAGTATTTGGGATATCCTTATTCACCCTTACTTGGTAATATCCTGACCGTAAATTCACCAGGGAAATGTATTGTGCTCCATGTAGCTGATTGAACAAGTCATCAATTGGTGGAAGAATATAATTTTTCTTTATCATGATTTTGTTGAGATCACGATAATCAATGCAAAGGCGCGTTTACCTATCCTTCTTCTTGATGAAGAGGACCAGTTCACCCCATGGTGAAGCACTTGGGAATATAAACCCTTTATCTATATTATTTTATAGTTATTACTTCATATCCTTAGGCTCTAAAACAACCATTCTATATAGAGTCTTGAATATTGGCAACAACCCAGGTATTACACAATTAAGAATTCCACATCTCTTCTAGGAGGAAGACCAGGAAATTTCTTAGGAAATACTTCCGCGAATTCCCTCACAATAGCATGTATTTAAGGATGATTTATTCCTTAGAATCAATCATATAATCTAGATAATCATGCTCATAGGGAAATAATATCCATTATTGAGATGATGGTGCTAAAGAAAATTTATCTTCTTCCTTGAACTTGTATAGAATTGTGGGTTGATTCTCCATATGAAGAGTGATTTCCCTCTCACAGAAATTTATGTTGGATCAATATAAGGAAATCCAATCCATGCTGAGAATTGCATTAAATTCTACCAGAGGGTGTATGATGAGGTTTTTTGGGATGTTCAATCCACAAATTGTGATAGGGGATGAGTTATATTCAAGGGTTGCAATGATTTCCCCATTTGGAATTATCACCGACATCATTACTTCCATGATTTGTGGGGGTGTTGGGATTTTTCTACAAAACTTTCAGAATATAAAAGAATGAATAACTAGTGTACCTATCACCACTTCATTGTCGGGGTTCTCTTCGGTGGTAGTGACGGAAAAATATTTCCCTTACTACCTTGGAGGTTGTTGGTTGCCTAAAAAAACCCTTGCAATATGGCATTTATTTGCAAGGTGCCTTGGTTCTTTGTATCTGAAGAAATGAAAAATGTGTTGAGGGTCGAATGAATCATTTCCCTCCTATATCGCTGCTGTATATTTTTATTTTCGATAGTTAATGGCTAGGTTCCCTTATGTTCCACACCCAAAGCATTTCCTCGTCCCCTTTAGGAAATTTCTGGGGTGCTTCTTTCTGCACCGTTGGTAAGTGGGGTACTGGATTTTCATTGCACCGTTGTATTTATCCATCGGACCACCAGAATTGATGTCCACCTTACGCTTATTATCCCCATGATACCCATGAGATTATCTGATCTCTATTTCATCTTTGAGATCACATCGGACAATTTCCTCATAGCTCTTGACGTCATGAATCTCTAAGGATTTTTGTATGCTAGGTTTCAGCCCAACAAAGAAGCGGTCAACCTTGAATTCGGGGGTAAAGAAAAAGATGGAGGTGTATCGTGCAAGACATTTGAAGTTTTCCTCGTATTCTATGATGGATTCATCATTTTTTCTTTAGGTAAATAAGTCCCTTTCCATATTAAGCCAGAGGGTGTGTGGAAAATATTTATTGAAAAACATATTCCAGAAATACTTCTATTCTAACACCTCGATATCTTCCTTAGGATTCGTATTTTTGATCAATGTCCACCATTGACCGTCTTCACCTTCCATATTATATGCATCTAGAATAACCTTCTCTTGTTCGTAACATTGAAGGATATAGAAGATATTTTCAATAGATTTGATCCATTGTTCGGCAATTGAGGGATTAGATGATCCATTAAAAGTAGGAGGCCTTTGTCTCAGGAAGCTCTTGATTGGGACTTGTTATTTCTTAGTTGGGGTTGAACATTACTCTGGACCCATGTTTCTATTAAAATATTGAGTTAACTGAGAGAGTATTGTGACAAAGTTTGTGATTCCCACTCCCATTGGATTGAGCAACTCATTAGAAAAATCATCACATTGATATTCGCATCAGTTGTTAGCTCGAGTACTCCTATTACTAGCCATTGGCTAGAATAAAAAGGAAAGTTAGGGGTAACACATAAAGGGTAATCCAAGGAAAAAATGACTTATAAATAACTCTTATTTCCTTATGAATCTATAGGCTTCAATCTATGTTATCCATGATCTACTTCCCATCATTTATTCTTAGGGGTATTTTTTTATTTCCTTAATAATGGTTCATACTAAGATTGTTTATTTACCAAAGAATATCCATCGAGAGTGTCGTAACCAAGAGTGCAGCAAGGCCCGTTTTCATGTACCAGGATACCCCGAGTCAAGCTCGAAACTCCTTGTCGGAGTTTTCACTCCTAGGTACATTTGTGCCAGAGCTGCCTCTACCTGCTTGTATCCAAAAAAGGATTTATTTTCTTGATAAACCACTTACTAAATAATCACTAAAACTTAAGGATGTTTCTATTATACTTAGTCTTATCCCTAAGGCTTTCACTAGGGTTTTCTAATCCTAATCCCAAAAATAACTAAACCTATCCTATGATAAAAACTATAATAACCCTAATATTTATTTCACACTTAAACATGATTTACTACATAAAATTACACTTAAGAAAACTCTAATAATTGAGAGGTCTAGTGTCATGGGAAATTAAGAACATTACATAATGACTTAAAACATGAAACACAATATCTTTATTGAAAACTTCTTTTACATGACCACTACATTCCCTTGTACTTAGAATTTCATGGGATAACCTAAGGACATGCATAAGAAAAGGGTGAGATATAAAGCCTAGTAAGGGAGTAAAAAAGGAATAACATGAACAATACCATACATTTTAGTAAATAGTCATATCAATGGAGCATAATATAAACATGAACATAAAGTCATGATATAACATGATTATCATAACATAGAAATATGGAAACAACATTCAACATGGTATTAGCATGAGTAAAGGATCATTGCACATGGTGCATGAGTAAAACCTTATTGAACTTGAATTATAATGAGTAAAACATCATTTCACTTGAGTTATCATCATACTAATCTTTACCCAATGCATTGGAGCGCTATTAGGGTGCACCCTTCATAAACATTTCATTTCATGCATAAGTGTGCCACATGGATCATATAACATGGATTCATTAAACATAATAATTTATTCCATTATAATGGAATGTGAAATTCATACATTAAACTATATAATCAATAGGTAAATGTGTATAAAGGTGAATACCCTTGATAGAGAAATGGTCATGGTATTCACTACAAGTGACTTTGGCTTGGAAAATTGCGATGCAATTTCGACAGCATAACGGCGTAACATATAAATTCATAAAAATATTTGATGAGATAGAAAGGGATGACTCATAATATCTACATGAAATTAACAGTAAGGGGTCATATAGATACATGTACCAACATTTGTAATTGAATTTAGATTCATAATACAAAAGAATTTCTTGAATGTAAATGAGAAGAGAGAAATTCCTTATGAAATTTCGACATAGTAACAGATGTACATGGGCAGAATTAATGAGAGAGAAAGGGGTATATCATCATTAAAAAATATGTAAGGAGTATGTGGGAGGTGAGAAATTATACCCCAACATATTTAATTGAAAACAAATGGGTATAACAATATAAAGAAATTTGGACAAAAAATAGAAAGGAAGAAAATCCCTTGTGAAATTTCAGCATGGTAACGGGTATATATGAAAGGAATATATGAGAGATAAAGGGGTATATAATCAATAAAACATAAATAGGACATTATAGGGGAGGTTTAAAATCATACCCTAACATTTATAATGGAAAATAAAAGGGCATAACAATATTTAAAAACTTGGATAAAATGAGAAAGGAAGGAATCCCTTACTTGGAAGTGTGATCCCAAAGGCTTAATAGAGACTTAAGAGAGGATTAATAGGAGATTGTGATGTATTGGGAGGATTATACATAGAGTATTTTAGATTTTGGTTGATCTCCAAAGTCTTTGAGTGAAAAGGAAGTGGGAGCTTGGGTGGGTTTATATAGGATAAAAGAGGGAATTCTTTATTATTTAGGTTTTGGACCCTAAACATTAAACTAATCAAAAAACAAACCATACCATGGTTTTTTCCAAATGTGAGTGGAAAAAAAATATTTTATAAAGACAATTTCCTGACTTATTAAAATATTAGGATTTATCATGTGGAGGTGAGTCACACTCTCAAGGAAATCAATTTAAAAAGATAAAATGTTTTATAAGTCATGGAGGGTTTACTAAATCTTTGAAAAATAAATAAATAAAACATAAAATCAAATTATTTTAATTTTAAAACATATATTGTCCAAAAAAATGTTTATAGTATTTTATTACATCACTATTGGGTCATTATTATGTCATAAAACACATTATATAATTAAACAGTATTTAATTTTTACCCAAAAATTTGACTATCCCAGAAAATTATAAAAAATTCACCATTGGATAATTTTAACATGCTAATTCCAAAAATAAAATTCATTTTATCTAAATAATTTTCTAAATATGTGAATTTTTACTTTTAAAATAAATACCGACATTTTTTAAAATTCATGGGTTTTTGACAAAAACAGCTTTCAAACCATAATAAAAATTTCAATTATATCATAAAAATTATATGATATTTTTTATTTAATAAAAAGTAATTTAGTAATAATATTTCATTAAATTATTATTTAATTAAAAAATCCATTAATTCATCAAAATATATTTCTTAATTTAATATTAACTAAATAAATGCTATTTTTTCTTTAAAAACTATTTACAAAGTAACACTAATAAAATGAATGTATAGTCTCTATACAAAAATAATGTACATAATCTTAGTGCTAGGTTCTTGTTACATAAACCCTTATAACACCCAAATAAGATGGAAGGGTAAGGTGTGTGATGGTGATAGACTCTTGGGGTGGCTCGGATAAAATCACTTTGGTGGTAATATCTATCAATTTCATCATCTTTTGTAGGCAGTTTTTATTGAGCTTAACGTGTTGAATCTCAGCTTGGGCTTGGTCAGGAGAGAAGCCCAATGATTCCACCTTCTTTTCAAGCTCCAACAAATGGGTTTCGTATGAGGAAAGTCTACTGAATGAGGCCATCATTTCCTTTTTTGGAGTAAATTGGATTTGTTAAAGCCCTATATTAATACTAATCACGTGATTATTGTTCAACGACTATATTAGAAACAGTAAAAATTATTAAAGGTATTTTGAAATCCAAAATAATAAAACTAAATATGTTAATATTTTATATAATCATTTTACATAATAATAAATTAAATTATATCAAGAGTAATTTTCATTAATGAATGTTTAGGTCATTACATAAATGATACCATAATGCATTCATAACATCTATCCCACGTCTGAGTATGATAAAAGTACTATAAAGCATAAATGACCAAATATAATCCCAACAAGAGCCTGTCTGATTATGAAGGAGGGGATTACTATAAAATAAAATAATTGGTATTAAACAAAGTATATCTAGCCAAAAATATGATCCATATTCTCTTGGTCCTCCTAGAACTCCATTAAAAAGATTGTTGTCTACACAAGACACGACATGGGCAGGAAAATCCCATGTAGGGGTGAGTATAACAATACGTAGTAGGGCACCTTAAAATCACCAAACATAAAGCATAAAGAGAGTAGTCAACTCATCATCTAAAAGGAATGTGAATAAGAAAATGAGACATTCCAATAATAACCTAGATATACTCAAGATAGACACTAAGTATTAAGGTAAGGTCACAATCACACTACCAGCCTAGGATTTTGTTTGAGATTTATATGTAATGCTTGGATAAGAGAAATCACTCCAAAATCATGATAATTTTGATGGTTCTCATATGATAGGTTGTGATTTTTGGGCCTCACCATGAATAAGTATTCACTAAAACTCATAACAGATTGATAAAAAGATAGGGGATCTCTCCAAGGACCTGTGGGGTATACCAAACCCTAACTAGAATAACCAAAAAAATTGGGGATCAATGCCATAGGATATTGGTCAAACCAATTCCTAAAACCCCACCTTGGGAAGGATATGCTATTACAGATACCACCCCAGGCCACATGGAGGGATTCTTGAAACTCTATCCGAGACTAATCTTATAGAGGGGATAACATTCTATGCTTGGGAAATGATTCCTCACTCTAAACTCATAGAGATGGACCAAGGGAACATACCTGAATGAGAATTCCCCACACTAAATATAACTTGGGACTCAAACTACCCTGGATAAATTAAATAGTGTGTATCTCTTGTCCTAGGCCTTCCGGTTTACTCTGAACCATGCCCGTGTACTTTATTCCATGTCTGTGTACTTTGGCCATGCCTATGTACTCGATTGTGTCTGAGTATCAGGCCATTCCCATGTAATCTGGTTGTGCTAATGTATTTATCTATGTACATGCATTTGTACCCCAAGGGTACATGCTGAGTCACATAGAATGGGCCACATGGAATGTGGTAGGTCCCACAAGATGTGTGACACTTTATTTTCACTGATTACCTAGTCATTTCATCCAAGGTACTACACTATGTGTGTTATTTAGAATATACACTGTGTAGTTTGGATTTTTCTAGAAATAGAGAACGAACACACATTTTCTGCTCAATCCACCCTCACCAATGATCCAGCTGCCAATCTCACTAGAAATCATGGATCTTGGTTGATTGAACCTTTCCATCATTAGTTGCCAGATTATAACCATCCAATCCACTCGAGGATTTACTTCCATTACACCACACCATCACCACATTCCAAACCAAAAAAATGGGGAAACACCGATTTGATCCCAAACCACCTCTGATCATCCATCATCATCAATTTATATCGATTGATCTATCAACTAAAAACACCAACCTATGGTGAATATATATTTCACTAAATAATAATAACATAATAATCATCCATTGAGTATTGGTCAAACCACCGACTAAGAAAAATACCGGCGATGAACATGAAAATAATGGGGGATGACAAGTATAAAACACAACAAAAGGAATGAACTTCAACTTTTGTTTAGTTTAGCTTCGATTAATTACTATTTGAATGATAAAAAAAAGAACCAAATATAAATATCAATATCAATTACTAATATCTTGGAAGATAAAAACATAAACCAAAATCAACCATCGATACATGAATTAAGGTTTTTAGGTAAATTGATTCACATTCGACATGGTCTTACAAAAGGGATAACTACAAATGAAATCAACACCCTAACTCATGTTTGGATCGATTTATAATAAATAATGGTTTCATTTTTTTATCATTGGTGTGATCCCCCAACACCATCGGCGTACCAATTTCCAAAGCACGATCCATCACTGATCGTTCGAGAATCCTCCTCCAATGACCCTCTTTCAATCCCTAGGGTTATGTGGTTAACCCTATGGATTTTCCATAACATGGATTTTATAATGAGAGAGTTATGTTTAGTATTTAATTATAATAATTAAATAAATAAATATAAATTTATTTAATTGTTATTCCACCCACGATGGAGCTCAAGCCAAACACCCAATAAATATAAAGACTATATAAGGAATAGGGTAAAACCCAAATTACAGATTTAACTGTGGTATCAGATTTACAATAAAATAATCCATTTGGGACTTATTCAATTTATTTTAAAAACCTAATGTACATGATATAATATATTTAACATCTTTATTATATCAATACTGATCTTCTACGGGCCATAAAATCCAATGATAACTCATCCCTCATCTTTGAAAATATTCCTTAAAATATTCCAAATCTTAATAAGGAAAAATAAGATTCATTACATTATCCTCACCTTAGATATTTTTTCCTAAAAAGTAAAAATCATATTAAAAAAGTTGAGGGTATTGAACTCACATTTGGTTCTCCCACTCATAGGTTCTCTCTTGAAGATTCTGGTGCTGCCACGAGACATGAAACAAGGGAATTTCTCACCAATGAAGGATATTCTCTACTGATACTCAATTTATATAAGGTCATATTCAAAAGTGTCTCAATCTTTAATGTCCAACTCACCACAGTGAATAACATATGAAGATTCATTCACATATCTCCTCAGATTCATCACATAGAAGACATCATGTAATTTATCTAACTACAGTAATAGGGCCAAGTAGTAAGCCACCTCACCAACCCTACATAGTATCTGGGAAAGTCCAATGGATCTCAGAGATAACTTTCTAAATCGACCAAATATCTATAATCCTCATCGAGGTGATACTTTTAAAAACACATGGTCTCCCTCCTCTAACTCCAAATGCCTCTATCATCAATCTACATAATACTTATGACAACCCTAGGTAGTCCTCATCTGATCTTGGATAATCTTTGCCTTATCTTTCATTACTCATACCAAATCTGGGCCCATGAGTACTAACTGACCAGGATCAATCCAACATTGTGGTGACCTACAGGGTCTCCCATACAAGGCCTCAAATGGTGTCATACCGATGGTGGAATAATATATATTATTGTATGAAAACTCCATCAAGGATATGTGATCCTCCCAACTATTTCCAAAATCCCACATGAAAGCTTGAAGCATGTCCTCTAGAACTTGAATAATGTTCTCAATATGTTTGTTCTTTTGGGTTTAAATGTTGTTCTCAAATGAAATTGATTCAAAAAATCCTCCTATAATCCTCTCCATACTCATGATGTGAAGTGAGCGTTGTGGTTGAAAATGATCATCGAGAGAACTTCACAAATCTAAATAGTATCTTGTATGTAAAGGAATCCTAAGATATCTATTGAACACTACTCACGAATACCTAGGAAGTGGGAATACTTGGTGATTCGATCTACAATCATCCATATGGAATCATGTCATCTAGATGATCATAGGAGCCCCATCAAAATTACCATAGAGATAGAATATCACTTCCATTCCATCACCTCAAGAGTTTGAACCAACCCATTGGAACTAGGTGCTCTATCTTCACCTAATGAAAAAGAAGACAAACTCAGCTACACACTTTTTCATTAATGGTCACCAAAACTGACACCCAAGGTCATGGTATATCTTTTCCACACCTAGATGTGCCTCAAATGGAATGTATTAAAAAAATTTAAAAACATCCTCTTGCAACGCCATTATTACCATCATCCAACCTTTGAAAATGATGATATGCTCCCCACCTTCAAAAAATATATCAAGAGCACGCCCATTGGCAATATGAAGAAGCAAGGCCTCATAATCAGTACATCAAACCTGAGTCTCCTTGACACGCTATAGAATTAGAGGGGTAGAAAACATCAATTTGAGTTAAGTCGTACCGTCCCTATCCATGATAGACAACTACAACAAGGTTAATTTCTCTAACACCTCACTCAAAAACCATGAATAAGATCTCATGCTAATATAAATTTCCAATATGATCACCTTCCTGAGAGTATAGACTATCAAAAAGTCATAATCCTAGAAGAAATTTAGCTACTACCTTTGTCTCAAGTAAATATTCTTCTGTGAAAAGATATACTTGAGATTCTTTTGGGATGAATAGATGATGAATCACTCACCCATAAGGTAGTGCCACAACATATTCAGGGTGAAAACCACTGCTACCAACAATATATCATGAGTTACATAGTTCTAATCATGTGGTATTAGCTATTAAGATGTATAAGAAATAACTATATGTATCTACATCATAACACAAACAAGATCTCTCCTACAATCGTCACATAACACCATATACTCAACACCCTCCTCTGGTAGTCTCAATATGGGGGGCACTCATCAACCTCTACTGCAACTCCTAAAAAGTCTATTAGCACCTATCCATCCACATGAAAGGTTTCCCCTTCTAAGTCCAAGCAGTCAAGGGTGATGACTTCCTAGATAAATTGGGCAGAAATCTCCTATAATATATTTCCAACTCGAAGAAGCTCCATACCTATAACATGTTGCTGGTTGGATCACAAGATAAAATTGCCTCAAATTTCATTGGGTCTACTACCACACCCTATGATGAGATGACATGTCCTAGAAGTTGGACCTCTTGAATATAGAACTGACACTTCAAGATATTAAAATATATCTAGTACTCTCATAGTACATCTAGAACCATCCTAAGGGGTCTCACATGCTCCTCCTTGGATGTTGAGTACACAAGGATTTCATAGATGAATACCACCCCAAACCAGTCAATGAAAGGATGAAAGATTGGGTTCATGAGTACCATGAACACTATTTGGGAAATTTTTAATGTCGTATGAGATCACCATGTACTCGTAGTGATCGTAACGACACCAAAAATTTCATATTCAGTATGTTCTCATCCTGAACTCAGAGTTGGTGATAGCCTAATATAAATTAAATATTTAAGAACCATATCACCCCCTTATTCTGGTCAAAGATAACATTTATACTTGGTAATGGATACTTATTCTTCATGATCACCTGGTTTAGGTGATGATAATCTACAGACAACCCCAAGATCCCATTTTCCTTCATGGAGAACAAAATTGGGGCTTCCTAGGGTAACATAATAGTTCTAACAAAGACTATCATTTGAAATTATTCTAATTTAACCTTCATCTCATGAAGCTTTACGAGAACCATATGATATAATAGTATAGATATTGATAAATTCTCTAGGTAAAATTCTATACAGAATTATATCTCTTGGTGGGGAGGCAATCCTAACAAATCTTCAGGGAAGACGTCCTCATACTCTTCCACCACTATAGAAATATGAAATGTCATGGAAACTACTTCTCCAAGGGTAATACTAAACAAATGATTAGTAATAAGATATATCCTTCTGCATATGATCCCATCAATCTTTTCCCAATTTTCCTTCTCCTTAATGAAGGATAACCTCATCCCATCTATCTAGACACACCACATCCTCCACCTAAAACAGTCAATCTATGTATGAACTATGTATAGCTAGTCCATACCTAGTATGATGTTATTAGGTCTCATCGCTACTACAAAGAGATCCCAAATAGATCTCTATCCACTAAGAGTTAGGTCACACTATTTACAGAAATGTGTGATCACTGAATCCCTTTCAGTAGGAGTCTCCAAACACAAGGGTTGATCCAAAGGCTCAAATGTAATATCTAGGTCTTGAACTAGGTTTGTTGTAATAAAATAGATGATCACACATGTATTTATAAATACCATAGATAAAGTATAAAAGACACATATCATAACTCTAATCATTTCTAGAGCCTTTAGGTCAAAGTTCTATACTACCTGTATTTTTCCTCATCCCTGACCACCAACTCCCTAAGCCTTACGAGGACCACCTGGGGGTGGTGGTGACAATAGGTCAAACCATATTCCACCTCACAATACTCTCCATTCTCCTTTTCTAGGACCTTATACCTATAGATCTCTATATTCTTTCCACTACCTTTTTTTGGGCATTCCATCAACCATATATCTATCATCCCCATGACGGGTTAGACAATCCCATACTAGATGGTCCCAACCACAGAAACAGAAAAAATTACTCTCTCTTGGATGAATAGAACAATCTTAAAATCCATTAATTGTAGAAAATCTATCTTAATACCATCTTCAATAGTGTCTCAAACACCCGAATACCTATACCTATCATTAGCTACCCACTTCTAAAGTCTCAACTATTATGTGCTCACTACCGGCACAAACTATCATCGTATACTTGGCTAGAAATATATGTATTAAAAAAGACACTCTAGTACCCTAAAATAGGTAATAATTAAAAGAGGTATCATACTATCTAGTATATCTATGAATAATCCCATCTTAAAGGTCCATGCCTAGAATAATGGACCACAAACCATATCCATAGAGTATATTGATATATTAGTGAACCTCGATGAATACTTAACCACGATCATGATATCATTCTGAAGTTGTAGAAGCCCATAGATGCACATTTCTCTCAACATAACTGGAGAAAACTTCTCTATAAAAATATTCACAAAATTTTTCCATGTAAGAGTACACTCATCATATGTCAGAGTCACTAGACTCCACCATCTTTCTGCAGACCCATGAAGAAGTTTCACTGTAAGTACTACCATATGATATGGACATTTTCAAATAAAGTGAAAAACTCACATAACAAACTCCAGACATTCCTCAACTACATAAGAGTATATCTCGCCCTGAAACCTAATGGGTTACTATCTTTAAAACTCATGAAGTGTTCTTATCCTGCACACCTCATGTAGAGATACTATCGATGTAATCTGTTGCATGTCAGGTGGTAGAAAGACTTGAAAATCACCCAATGGTTCAACCTTATATATAGGTCCCTATATCGATTACATATCACTATTTGGATCATACTTTTGATCATAATATAGAATCATAGATGGAAATCATCATGGAGACATCCGAAAAAAGAAAATTCGTACCACAATGAAGAGTATATCTAGGGAGCCGACTCAAAAAGGACATGTAGACCACAACCCATTCCTACACGATTCATGTACCGATGTTTTATCAGTAAACAATGAATACATGTATTGATTCAAATATAAAGTTATTAGAGTCATAATGAATGGATATGTCGACCTCCACACCAACACTAGATTCCCTGGCCTGAGATTTGAACTCAACACACACTTTAACACTACTTCCCTAATTCCCAAAC
Organism: Viscum album; assembly: GCA_963277665.1. Lineage (NCBI taxonomy): Eukaryota > Viridiplantae > Streptophyta > Magnoliopsida > Santalales > Viscaceae > Viscum > Viscum album. Next base: position 112,100 of record OY728147.1, read on the forward strand.
CAACTTCATTTCTAAAAAATGTCAAAACTTTGGTCCTAAGATGAACCTACGGTGATACCACTATATCAAAACACAACCCACTAGGCCAAACCTATCTAGTGGTAAGCTTAGTGTGAAATATCAATCCTACCTCTAATAGGCTAGGGGATGGTGATAAGAACCAAGTAGGCATATATCATACATGGGAGGCCTTAGTCAAAGTACCTGTACACATGAACACATCTTTTAATACCCATACAATGCTGAGAGGTAAAAAAATGAATATATAATGAATTTATAAAATCTATCTCACATTAGAGTATGAAAAAGTACTAAAAAACTAAATATAAAAATAAAATCCCACCAAAAAATGGTAAAAGAGTACATGTTTCTATGAAAGTGGGGATTACTATCAAAAGAAACACATGGTATATAACATGATCTATCTAGCCTAAACTATACTATTCCTACTATTTTTCCTCCTAAGACTTATTCAAAATACTTTTCATCTGCATAAGACACGATATTTGTAGATAGATCCCATGCGTGGGAGATTATAACAATACCCAATAGGTTACCGAAAAATCACCAAACAAAAAGCATTAAGAGAGTATTTATCTCATAATCATAAATAAATGTCAATAATAATATGATACATATAAATAATAAACCAAATATACTCATGATGTACACTAAGTCTATATGTAAGGTCACAACCACACTCCCAACCTAATATTATGTTCAATATTTCAAAATAAAATTTTTCTGAGGGAACTTAGTCCATGAGTCTGATAGTGCTGATGGCGCTCATCCAAGAGGTTTTTCTCATCAGGACTCCCCATGAATAAGTACACGTTGAAAATAAAAATATATCGATACACATATAAGTGATATACTCCCAAGGCTATGTGGGTATACCAAACCCTAGTTGAAATAACCCTTTAAATATGGGATTAATTCTTGAGAACGTAGGTCAGGAAAAATCCAAAAAACCCACTTGGGGAATGAGATAAGATAGAGGATCCAACCTCGGGGAACATATAAGGATTCGTGAAACTCAATTTGAGACTAATCCTATAGAGGGGATCACATCCTATGCTTAGGATATAATGCCTCACTCTACCCTCATGTAGATGGACCGATGAAACATTTCCTAAGAAAAATGGTCCACACTGAAGTGAACAAGGGCCTCAGACATCCCTAGGGAAAGTACACACTGTGTACCATGAGTAAATGTTGTGTCTCACTTGTCTTGGGTATACCCATATGATTAGGACCATTCTCGTGTACTTTGAGTTGTGCCCATGCTCTTTGGTCATGCCTATGTACCAGGACGTGTTCAAGTACCTGGTCGTGTATGAGTACTCGGTCATGACCAATGTACTTGGACGTCTTCCTGACAATGTACCCTAAGGCTAAACATCAAATTTATTGACATGGGTCAAAAAAATTGTGGTAGGTCCCACACAACATGTGATACTTTATTTTCATCGAAACTTAGGCCTTTACAGCTAGGGAACTACATGGTGTGTGTTCTTCAGACTACACACCATGTAATCAAGATTTTTATAGAAATCCAAAACACTCACATGTTTTCCACTCATGCTACCACTACCATAGATCCAACCACCAATTTTACCTAGAAATCATGGATCTGGGTTGAATGAAAATTTCTATCACTGAAGTCTAGATTCTGGCCATCCAATCCACTCAGGAATCGACTCATGTTGCACTACACCATCACCGCATGCCAAACCATGAAACAAAGAAACACCAATCCGATACTAAACTACCTATAATCATCCACCATCATCATCACACTATCATCCATTGGGTATTAGTCAAACCACCAACCAAGAAAAATACAAGTGATGAACTTGGATAGAATGGGGGAATAAAAGCATAAAACACAATAAGAGTACCAAAACTCTACCATTGTTCAATTTTTCTTTGATTAATTACTATTAGAAGGATAAAATAAGAACTAAATATCATGATAAATATCAATTCCTAATATCTTTGAGGATAAAAACATCAAATGAAATCAACTATTGACTTGTTGATCAATATTGTTAGGTAAATTGATTTTTATTTGACATGGGGTTACAAATAGGATAAATCCAAATAAAAATAATACCCTAACATGGGTATGGATAAATCATTAATGAAGAAGAATGGCCATAAATCATTATCATTGTTGAGATTCACAAACACTATTGGTGCACTGATTTCCAAAGCATGATCTGTCAATGATCATCTGAGAATCCTTCTCCAACGGACCTCTCTCAATCAATAGTGTTAAGAGGCTAGCCCTTGGGATTTTCCATAACAGGGTTTTTATAAAGATAGGATTAGTTTTAAGATTAAAATATAAATAGTTTATATATATATATATATTAATTTATTTAATTATTATTTCACCCATGATGATCAAGCCGAACATCTGATTCACACCAAAATTATGACACACCTAGGGTAAAATCCATATTTAGTATTTAATAGTGGTATTATATTTCCAATATGAGACTCCATTTAAGAGTTATTGCATCAATTCAAAAAAAACTATGCACATGTGATATAATATATTAAATATTTTATTATATCAATACCGAGACTCTTTGGGCCCCCGAATCCTTCTCCAACTCAACACCTAGCTCCAAAAATATTCATTAAAATAATTATAAAGATTAACTAGGATAGAACAGCATTATTACACTTGATTTATTGTATTAACGCACCACATAAATTACCTTGTAGTCTCCCCACTCCCATCCATCCAAGATAAATTTTTTATTCAATGAAAAGGCACAAGGCACCAAATGGACCCCATGCTTATGGAGGTCTAAAATAGTACAGGCCGAGGGAATCCCCTCTAATTAAATTTACAGCCTCTGGTTTCAAACAATTAGAAGAAATAAGACTAGTGTGGATGGGCCCCTTCTCTGATAAGGAAGCCATATAGTCTGCTACCTTATTTCCCTCACACCATGTGTGTGACACTTGGATAGTATCATGAATTAAGGATCTATAATTACTGACCAGGTAGGGTATGGACCATGGAGTACCACCTTTACCCATTAGAGAATCATGAAAAATTAAATGTAGCATTATTTTAGAATCATATTGTCACAAAATAGGTCGGGTCTTCATATGACCCGATTCCCAACCCGGTCCGCGACATGTCCCGAAGGGCATTCCCGATCCCCATGGGCTGGCACAAGTGCCCGGGTATCAAAAAAATACATGGGAAAAATTTACCCAGAATAGTAAACATAAACAACCAACACGATAGATAAAGTAAAATTGGAAACTGACAACCAAACATACCCTTAACAAAAATCAAATTTTAAAGGTTTACAACTTGATCCAACATCCAAAATGTAATGACAACAAAAGTGACTAAAACTATGACTCAAACCTCCAGCCAACAAGAGAGGTGTGAAGACCACAAGCTACAAACACTGACCTGCATGAGAAGACTATCCACAACCCAAACCACCATCGTGGATCATGATGCGTCAACCTGGAATACACAGAGAAAAATGTCTACATACACCCGAAGGTGTTTGTAGGGTATGAGCTAAGAGCCCAGTAGGATGTCACCCAATAAAAAGGTTCCACGTAAAATTATTAAATGACAAATACATTTACAATTTTAATTAAAGCAAAGAAGTAAATGCTGGAAAACCTTTAAAGAAAACAGGATTAAGGAAAAAAGTTTCAAATAAAACAACTTAAATTAAAATACATAGACCCTTACTTTTTAAAATAACCAGAGTGTCACACCGACGAGCATAATGTAACCAAGGAGCACTAACATGGGAGAGGCCACATAGGTGTTAGATAGCTTAGGTCCCTAGATCTTCTTGTCTCGGTGAAACGTGGATTAGAAGGCCATGACCCTCAGAAAACATGGCTTAGAAGGCCACGACCCTCAGAAAATGTGGCTTAGAAGGACACAACCCTCAGAAAATCATATGTTTAGTTAGTGTTGTAATCGTCAGTCCTGCTAGTGAAACATGGTCGAGTCACCTCCAGAACACTAGGTCACTATTCTAGTCTACCCTCCTAGATACTCGGGCTTCCCGGTTTGTGCTCAAACAAGTTTCAAGTTCCTGCCACTTGTTACAATAATGCATAAAAGCCAAAAAAAGGTACTTACACATGAAAAATCACTATTTTCACACCCCAACCCACTTTTAAAACCACACGCACACCAAAATATTCTTTAAAACTTAATCTGCACTACTTAAAAATTATATTAAACTAGATGTGTAGTTTAACAAAACACATTGATAATTAAGTAAACCCCTAAAAGAGTTTAGTAAGCAGTTTTCAAACATATCGCAAAACTCTTAATGAAAAAAAATCATTCATAACCCCTTTCCAAAATAAAAAATATTCTGACACACGCCAAAATATAATCCACGTCATCCTCACTCCCTAAATCACACACTGCACAATTTACCAAACAATAATAAACAGTCCAAAAGTAAAAGCTTATAAAACAATTTAAAATAAATCTCTTGAAGTCGCCCACTAAACCCATGACAACCCCTCTTTTACGACTAAACACACCCGACGTCATGCCAAAAATAAAATTCGCATCACTTGAACAACATAATAAGATAACTGCACAATTCAAAAGTCACTAATAGAGTTCTTAGCAGAAAAACACACGCCTAATATAAACAACCTACTAAACAATTTCCTATGAAAATCAAACTTCAAATAAAACCAACTTCGCCCAACAAAAATTAATCGAATAATATGCCAAAGAAATTAAGCATTTAAAATTAATTCATCAGATAAAAACTTGATGGGTAACCACCTACCTCTAGAGAAGAAATTCCAAACTTTGGTGCGAAACTCCAATCGCACCTTGTTCGCACCACATGCAAACTGAATTGGACCCTAAATCAAAAAATAAAACAAATACCATCTAAAATTACCTCTAAAATCGAGCCTCATACCCATTGGAAAAAGAAGCAAAAACTCAAGAAAGAGAAAAATAAAGAAGAGGGAGAATGCACAACTGAAGGGGGGTTGCACGAGTGGCCGGAGGAGGGGCGAAGGTTCGATGAAGGCCCAACCATAGTAGGAGGAGCGAATGCAGAGGGGTCTGTGCTGGCCAAAAGAGGTTGTGCCGGAGGAGTGGAACTGAAGGAGAGCATGGAGTAATGCGCTAAATGGTGGAGTCGGAGGGAAGGGAAATGAAACGACGGGGTGAAGGGGGCCGGTCAAGAGGTGGCTGGTTCAGTGGACGACATGGGAGAGGAGGCCAGGGGAAGAGAAGGTCGGTCATGAGCCGGCCGGTCTGGCGGATGGCGTGGGCGAGGAGACCAGGGGGAGAGAAAGTTGGAGCAGCTGGAGAGGGAGCATGGGAGGTCCGGCGGCGCTACTGGCTAGCCAAGAGGAAGGGAGAGCTGGGCAGGGGGGAGGATATGTGTTGCGATCTGCAGAATGGGGGAAGGGGGGTGACGTACCAGAGGAATAGGGGAAGAAACCTGATGTGGGTAAGGGGTAGCGCAACCCTAATCCAAGAGAGAAAAAAACAAAGGGGTAAAATAAATAACAAAAGAAGTAAAATAGAAAATAAAAAAATTTAATAACATTACATAATATTATCCGTAATAATTTTTATCACAAAATTAATAAAAATTTAATAAATTCCATATCCTTAACACTATTAATAATAATATTATTATTATTCTCAAACAACTTTTTTATTATTTTTGTTAAAACAATTTATTAAAGTTTATTAATATTATTATTTTTATTTTATTCCTATTTCATTATTCATCACTATTTTATTATCCCATTTTGTCTTAACCAATTTTTTTTCAAAAGCCGGGCAGACTGCGCGGTCTCAGAACTACGCGCTATCCGTGCGTCCGACGACTCTAAACCTGAAATAGTCATAATAATAATAATAATAATGATAATGATAATGATAATGATAATAAACTAAAATATGTATAATGATATCAATAATAATAAGAATAATAAAACTCAATTAATAGTATTAAAATAAAATAAAACAGTATATCAATAGTGATAATAATAATAATAATTATATCCCTGAATAACATTATTATTATTATCTAAAAAAACTCTTATTTTATTTGTTTTTTATTTCATCACACTATTAATTATATTTCTTTATTATTAATACATTTTATTTCATTAATTGACCATCAAGCAGGGCATACAGTGAACCGGGCGAGGTCGCGCGGCGACCCAGGTGAGGTCACATGCCTCCGACCGCGGTACGCTAGACATAGTGAAGGCCAAAAAATTCGGTTTTTAAATAAAAATTCTGAAATGTTAAGTCAGGTCTTGACCCAAACTACCCGATGCCAAATAAAAATAATGAAATAACTTATTTAAAGATGATGGGTGTGACAATTGTCCCCACCATAAATCTTTCCATCCCAAGAAAGCCACAACTAAGGCTGAGACCCAAAGTAAGAAATGACATCCCCTTAAGGTCCAAAGAGGATCCCTAAGAAAACAAGAAAAAAGAGGCAAACGTATCATGCTCAGAGAAGGTGACTAAAATGAAAAACTCAAGAATATCATAAAAAGACTTTCTGATATGTGTCGCCTTCCCCAAAGAGCTAGAACTTCTCCAGTTGACTGATCAAGCGAACTCTCTCACCCACAGAATCCAACTTCACAAGCCGAAACATCCCAAGCACTATTGAATGAAAACCACGTCGTTTGCACGGAATGAACAAATGAGAGAAACCATGACGTAGAAGCACCCTTATCACCTATCACCAACTCATCTTTAGAAACAGAACCAAAAGTTCAATGTGGGGAAGCCTGAGGATCTCCCCACCATTAAGAACCTACTAACTACCAAGATGATACTGGAAAACCGACATGGGGAGGTTCGAGCGGACTCCCGCCATTAAAGAAAATTCCAGAACTGATTCATTCTAGAGACATTTGTGAGAGACCCAATGTGGGTCTCCCCACCATTAGAACTAACAGAAGTTATAGAACTTTGAAAATTTCTCGATGGTGACCAAACACCCCACCACAAGGGGCGGGGAGGGAGGGACCCGACTACCGGGGCGTCAAAAGCATGAACCAAGAAAAACCATCATTTCCACATTCTTGGATGAGCATTATTTAAATTTGAGACAAATTTACCCAACAGACTCTCATAAGGACCACTAAAGTGATTACATCCAGTGGGACTCAACCCCCAAGACTTTAAGTCAACGAGACAAACACTCCTCCACATGGTCACGAAAACCTTATGCAACCATACAGTTCGTTCGGAGTGTAACAACCATAGAAACAATTTAAACTGTCTCTACCTTCAACACCGATGATAGAAATAAAGTCGGGGTCCCATACACTCCCGGGTTTCCTGACCACGTGCCAGGTTCACTCTGAGGCCTGTGGCTGGAGCCCTGATGTTTGAAGCATCTCTTGCCTCGCATCCAGGTATTGAAAACTCTTGAATGGAGCTTCTCCTTTTGGTGTCACACGCAACCACACTACAACCAAGGCAAAACCATCAAACACAACACATTACAAAATCCAACTAATCATATACGGAACATTCACCAACACAAGAGATGAAATGGTGCATGCGCATCACCCTTTGTCACATTAAATGAGAACATGACACCACAAATCGCCACTTGAATGTAACCATTTCTATTGAGGAAAACATTATACGGAGGACTTCAAACTGAGTCTTAAACAACACTTGATTCCTGCAATTGACCGTAGCATCCCCACGTGGCTGGGTCTGCCACACTAGTGGCCTAACATAGACTTTTTATTAAACGAAACCAATGAAGGACCAAAGGTCATTTAAAAAAATAACAGCCTGCACCCACAACCCTAGGTTTCTTCCACCTTTTCACTTCTAAGAGAACTCACACTGCAAGTGGTCACCAAACATGAACCTTGCAGCCGATGAAAACACTACAACCTATTCAAGACATCAGAAAGCACTGATAACTCTGAATCGCCATCACCCTTCACCACTATAATTTCTTTCACCACTTCCACAGGAAACCATCAAACGCAATGATTTCAAACTTCATACTCGAAGACTCATACAACTCAAAGAAACCAAAAATCCATTCAACTCCCCTCGCATATTTCATCCCGCTGCGAGAGGATCCGTCTAGTTTTAAAAAAGAGAGGTGGGTTCAATTCTAGAATTCAATAAGAGAGTCATATGATCAACTGGAGGGCCGTCCAATGATGAATTTCCTATGGTCACACTTCAAACGCATGATAACACTTCATGGGGGGCGTACACTAGTCAAGAAAGAAAACCATAGACTCAACCAAATTGGTCCAATAGTCAAGACATAGCACAAGAGAACACTAGACGTGCAGGGGGAACCACTGCAAGGGCTTCCCGAATCACTTTTCAAAAGAATCACTAAACACAAACTTTGATACTAAATTAAAAATAAAAATTCAAACTCAAGACACAAATCAGTCAGAATGGGACGTCATCTTGAAACACCTCACATCTGACATTTCTAAAACACAAGGGCACACCACACAATCACCGATTATTTAAAAACCCCAAATTTTACTTCAAAAAAACTTTTTGAAAAAAAAGCAAAGCTAGTGGGTTGAACAAACACCAGGGGTGTCCTATGGGCCTCACACATGCATGTTCCTATGCCACACCGACACCCACCTAATGTCCATCCAGAAATTCATCTGTTCGTGCCATTCATCATTCCTCTTTCCATATACACTAATGAAAGTGGCTTCCCATGAGAACACCAAGAATCAAAATCAGACCCTTTCAATTTTTCAAAACCAAACATTCTACCCACAATTTTCAAACCTTTAACATCATTTTATATTTAAAGAAATTCATTTAAAAACATTTTTCAAGACCCAATCAGTTTTACTTAAAAACCAGGTTTCCACAAATCCAAAATAAAGAGATGAGAGACGATGAAAGAAGAAACTAGTGTTAGTGGGTGATTGGAACATATGGTTGGTGGCCATACGCCAATCACGCCACTAGCCACATAAAGTATTTTAGGATAGTGTCCCTGGCTCCACAAGGCATTCTAGACCCTGCGATCTAATTAGGACCACTGACCCTACTCCATTTTAATTCTCCCTAGACAAGATTAACCGCAAGGACCAAATATGTAGACAAACATCAACTTACTTTGGTAACTCGAGTCCTACCACGAGGTGTGCTGGCCATGAACCTTACTCGTAGCCAGGACGTCAAGTCCCGACAACCTTAACTTCAGTCTACCATGACTCTACCCCAAAAGAACACGACCCAAGAAAGCAAACCCACCCTTTGATGCCATTTTTTCACAAAACCAGTCCGGGTCTCCATTTGACCCGGCGCCCGTCCCGGTCCGCAACATGGCCCAAAGGGCGTTCCCGATCCCCACGGGCTGGCACAAGTGACCGGGTATCAAAAAAATACATGGGAATAATTTACCCGGAATACTAAACAGAAACAACCAAAAAGATAGATAAACTAAAATTGGAAACTGACAACCAAACAGACCCTTAAAAAAATCAAATATTAAAGGTTTAAAAATTGATCCAACATACAAAATGTAACAACAACAAAAGTGACTAAAACTCTGACTCAAACCTCCAGCCGACAAGAGAGGTGCGGCGAACACAATCTACAAACACTGAACTGCATGAGAAGACCATCCACAACCCAAACCACCATCGTGGAGCACGATTCCTCAACCTAGAATACATAGAGAACAAGGACGAAATACACCCAAAGGTGTATGTAGGGTGTGAGCCAAGAGCCCAGTAGGACGTCACCCAATAAAAAGGTTCCACATAGAATTATTAAATGAAAAATACATTTACAATTTTAATTAAAGTAATGAAGTAAATTCTAGAATAGTTTTAATAAAAATAGGATTAAGGAAAATAGTTTCAAATGAAACAAAATAAATTAAAACACACATACCCTTACTTTTTAAAATAACTAGAGTGTCACACCGACCAGTGTAAAGTAACCAATGAGCACTAACATGGGAGGGGCCGCATGGGTGTTATCTAGCTTGGGTCCCTAGATCTTTGTGTCTCAGTGAAACGTGGATTAGAAGGCCACGACCCTTAGAGAACGTGTCTTAGAAGGCCATGACCCTCATAAAACATGGATTAGAAGGCCACAACCCTCAGAAAAGCATATGTTTAGTCAGTGTTTCAATCTTCAGTCCTACCAGTGAAACTGGGTCGAGTCACCACCAGAACACTAGGTCACTATTCTAGTCTACCCTCCTAGCTACCTAGGCTTCCCGGTTTGTGATCAAAGAAGTTTCAAGTTCCTGTCACCTGTCACAATAATGCATAAAATCCAAACAAGGTACTTACACACACAAAATCACAATTTTTACACCCCAACCCGCTTTTAAAACCATACGAACACCAAAATATTTTTTAAAACTTAATCGGCACTACTTACACATTAAATTAAACTAGATGCGTAGTTTAACAATATACATTGATAATTAAGAAAAACCCTAAAAGAGTTTAGTAAGCAGTTTTCAAACATATCACAAAACTCTTAAATGAAAAAAAATCATTTATAACCCCTTTCCAAAATAAAACATATTCTGACACACGCCAAAATATAAACCACGTCATCCTCACCCCCTAACTCACACACTGCACAATTTAGAAAACAATAATAAACAGTCCAAAAGTAAAATCTTATAAAATAATTTAAAACAAATCTCTTGAAGTTACCCACTAAACCCATGCCAACCCCTCTTTTACGACTAAACACACCAGACGTCATGCCAAAAATAAAATTCACATCACTTGCACAACATAATAAGATAACCACACAATTCAAAAGTCCCTAGTAGAGTTATCAGCAGAAAAACAAACTCCTAATATAAAAAACCTACTAAACAATTTCCAATGCAAATCAAACTTCAAATAAAACCAACTTCGCCCAACAAAAATTTATTGAATAATATGACAAAGAAATTAAGCATTGCAAATTAATTCATGAGATAATAACTTGATGTGGAACCACCTACCTCAGGAGAATAAATTTTAAACTTTGGTGCGAACTGAATTGGACCCTAAATCAAACAATAAAACCAAAAACATTCAGAATTAACTCTAAAATCGCGCCTCATACCCGCTGGAAAAAGAAGCAAAAACTCAAGAAAGAGAAAAAGAAAGAAGAGGGAGAATGCACAGCCGAAGGGGGGGTTGCACGAGTGGCTGGAGGAGGGACGACGGTTCAACAAAGGACCGAACATGGTGGGAGGGGCGCATGCAGAGGGGTCTGTGCTGGCCAAAAGAGGTTGTGCCGGAGGGGTGGAACCGAAGGAGAGCAGGGCGCAGCGCGCTGAATGGTGGAGCCGGAGGGAAGGGAAATGACATGATGGGGTGGGGGGGGGGGGGGGCTGGTTGGGAGGCGGCTGGTTCGGAGAACGACATGGGGGAGAAGGCCAGGGGAAGAGAAGGTCGGTCGTGAGCTGGCTGGTTCGGCGGATGGTGTGGGCAAGGAGACCAGGGGAGAGCAGACCAGAGTGGCTGGAGAGGGAGCATGAGAGGTCTGGCGGCGCTACTGGCTGGCCAGGAGGAAGGGCGATCTAGGCAGGGGGGAGGAGATGTGTCGTGATCTGCAGAATGGGGGAAGGGGGGCGACGTACCATAGGAATAGGGGAAGAAACCCGATGCGGGTAAGGGGTAGCGCAACCCTAAGCCAAGAGAGAAAAAACAAAGGAATAAAATAAATATAAAAAAAGAAGTAAAATAGAAATTAAAAAAAAGTTAATAACATTACATAATATTAACCGTAATAATTTTTATCACAAAATGAATAAAAATTTAATAAATTCCATATCCTTAACACTATTAATAATAGTATTATTATTATTCTGAAACAAAAATTTTATTATTTTAGTTAAAAAAAATTTCTTAAAGTTTATTAATCTTATTATTTTTATTTTATTCATATTTCATTATTCATCACTATTTTATTATCCCATTTTTTCTTAACAATTTTTTTTTTCGAAAGTCGGGTAGACTGCGCGGTCTTAGAACCGCGCGCTGTCCGTGTGTCCGACAACACTAAACCTGAAACAATAATAATAATAATAATAATAATAATAATAATAATAATGATAATGATAATAAAATAAAATATGTATAATGATATCAATAATAATAATAATAATAAAACTCAATAAATATTATTAAAATGAAATAAAACAGTATATCAATAATGATAATAATAATAATTATTATATCCCTGAATAACATTATTATTATTATCTAAAAAAACTCTTATTTTATTTGGTTTTTATTTCATCACACTATTAATTCTATTGATTTATTATTAACCCATTTTATTTCATTAATTGACCATCGAGCAGGGCATACAGTGAACTGGGTGAGGTCGTGCGATGACCTAGGTGAGGCCGCGTGCCTTCGACCGCTGTACGCTAGACACAGTCAAGGCCAAAAAATTCGGTTTTTAAATAAAAATTCTGAAATTTTAAGTCGGGTCTTGACCCGAACTACCCGATGCCAAATAAAAATAATGAAATAACTTATTTAAAGATGACATGTGTGACACATATGTTCATCAAGGAACCCCATTATCTTCAGGTTGCATATCATTCTAGAGAGAAAATAGTTCAATAAATATGGTGTCACTCAATAAATTACTAAATTTTACAATATATAGATTCAGTATGGATAACAATGTTATATATTTAGTATAACTAGCCTATAGAGGCATCTTTGCACAACTCTTTATCTTCTGAAACAATTTTGGATATTCATGAAGTTCATCTTCAAATGTCATTTTCATTTCCTCACTATGATATTCATTATCATTTACACTTGTAATCATATCCTCTATATTTTCTTCATCACCGTTCATACTTGTAATCATATCAGATGATCCACAAAATGTAGTGTTATCCTAGTTACTAGTTACATTCAGTTCTTCCCCATGTTTAGTCCAACATTTATAACTTCAATCTATTTCCTGATTGATCAAGTGTTATTCCAACTCCTCTAGACTAATTAGTCTTGAATACAAATGTAAACATGAATAAAGGATTTGAGAAGGGCTATATGCATGACATTTTGGAAACTTTATGAACTCTTTCACTCCATCCTTACACACTTTTGTCATAAAATTGACATCCATCCATTTTCGATTCATATCCATCCTATTTGATTCTGCAATATTCATGTTGAACAAAATAAATATATACAAAAAACTTATGATCTTTGATTCCTAAAAGGATATAATTTATATATACACACATATAGTCACCCTATTTGATATAAACTATCATTGTGTCAACAACTTGATAGAACATATAACGACCAAGAATTTTATGAATTTTGAGCATTGTAATACTTATTTTTTATTATAAGAAGTCACATATCATAATTCATTCTTCTTTTTTTGAAATGGATTCATCAAGGGAGATAATTCACTCCCTCTCACTATTAATGTTCATAAGAAACCTATGGATTTATAAAAGTGGAAAAGTTTTGGGGTATATATAATAAGATTTCATTATCAAAACATATATAAAAAAATTATTTATTTTTCACAATGTTTCTACAATGTTGGAAAAAAATAATCACATTAATTATGGTTATTATATTAGTAAATTTATGAAAGATATCATATTCAAATTCTTAATTTGGTAATAATCAAAATAACAATTTTTATATGCCATGAAATTTTGAAAATATTTTAGATTGTGGGTAGAATGAGAAAATTGAATGCTTTAACCAAGAAAACCCAAAATTTATCATAAACAAATAAAGATAAATTAGATAAGAAACAACATACTACAGTGACACAAAATGTTTTATAACTCATTGAATATTTTTCCAACACATATCAATCAATATACTTTAAATGATGTTGAATTTCAAATTGGGAAAATGTGCTTGCAAAGATATGGTAAATATCTTGTTAGCCACAAGGAACAAAATAACTAATAATATTACATCACGGTTGTTAAAACATATGAAGATATTAAAATTTTGAAATTAAAGTTACTTGACAAAAAAATAGTTAGTTGTTTCATTCATTTGAAACATCCTCTTAAATTTAAGTGATATTGGAAAGAGCGTCTACATAGATCTACATTTTATTCTCACATGTTAATTTTAAAAAAATGAGTTCAACTACTGTAGATATGAGAAAGGGAAGATAAACACAAAAAATTCATGCAAAACACATGAAAGATCGATTGAGACTCTTTAAAAATAAGTTCAGAATTTCATACATTGGATTTTTTGGTTTGATTTATCCAAAATAGTCGACTTTGGTTGCATCAGAGCTTCGATTCCGCAAGAGCATGAATGCGGTATGAGGAAGAAGTGATCAGCTAGGGTTGTTCTCTAAAGAGGGTGATTGGTTTTATCAGTGCTTACTCAAAAGCAATGATAAAAGTTCATTTTATCAATGATAAAAATATAAGCACTGAAAAATAAAACATTTATCATTGCTTTCTTAGTGTTGAAAAATCTTCACTTTTATCTGTGCTAAAAACGATGATAAAAGGGGCATTTTTCAGCGCTTATGTTTTAGGGATGATAAAATACATTTTTGTTAGCTCTTAACATAACAATGACAAAACATGTAAAAAAATAATAATAAAAATGAATTAATTAATAAAATGAATTATATAAATAATAAAATTATTAAAAATGAATTATACTAACTATTTAAATAATAAGCATATTGAAAATATTAAAACATAATAAATAAATATGTATAAACAAATATTAAAAAATGAATAAATTATGAAAATATTAAAAATTAATCAATAATATTGAATGGATGAATATTAAAAATGAATAAATAAATTTGGATAAGTAACAAATATAATAAAAAATTTGAATTTATAACATTAATTACATAAATTAAAAACACATAAAAATGAAAAAATAAATAATATTAATTATATAAAATAAAATTATTAAAAATGAAAAATATTAACAATTTAAATTACAAAACATATTCAAAAAATGCATTTAAATACATAAATTAAAAAAAAATCAACCATATTAAAAATATTAAAACTTAATAAAAAAATGAATAAATATTATCTATATAAATTAAAATCATACAGAAAATATTAAAACATAGTAAATAAATATGTATAAATAAATATTAAAAAAATATTAAATTAAAAAAAATATTAAAAAGAATGTTGAAAATGAATAAAAAAATATAAAATGAAAGAATATTAAAATTGAATAAATAAAATTTAATATATTATAAAAATATTTAAAAAAATGAATTCATAATATCAATTACATAAATTGTAACCACATTCAAAAATGAAGAAAAATGAATTAATAAATTATATAAATTGTATAAATAAAAAATTATGAAAAATGAATTATATTAACTATTAAATTATAAA